>JAQQAE010017281.1:0-11518 GCA_029823295.1 Pseudamia nigra
CTAATGTTTATCAGTACATTACAGAAAATAATGAACTTTATCACAATATGCTAATTTTTTGAGAAGGACCTGTATTTTTTCATGTGTAATTTACCACCTGGCTGATTTTTGGGGGGATTGTTACCGTTCTTTCACTTAGATTTCATTTCATTTTAGTGCTAAGTGGACTCTTTCAGCTAATATAAAAATTCCTTGATTTGTATAAACTGAAAAAGGTTGAATTAAACCATTTGTGTAGAATTCCAAGGGGACTTTTTTTTTTTTGGTGCCTCTTTGTTCATGTTTTTGGTTGGTTTCTTGCTGATTGCTGGTCGTTTCCTTGATAAATTTGTATATCTTATTGCAGGCTTTGTTGATTTTTGTTCATTTAGTTAATATGTTTTCCTTAATTCTCCTTGTCATTTTTGTCATTTTGTGAATTATTTTGTAAATTTGTGATCAATAATTATAATTGTCTTTATTATTTTGTTAATTTCACTTAATTTTCTTAAGTGCTTTGTTAATTTTTGTTCATTGTGTTGATTTAGTGCTCATGCAGAATCCATCCATCCATTTTCTACCCCTTAATCCTCATGCAGAATATTAAATAAAATTAATGTAATAATTAGTCTTCATCTTTAACAGTTAATTGGCAAACCACATAAAAATGTTACATGTGCATTATTTTACAGTAAAAAGTGCAGACATCATCCCAGTTCATAATGAATTTTTCTATTTTGGTCCCAGTATGCTTGATTTTCTGTATTATTTAATAAAGTCTTGCCCTTTTTTTTTTTAGCTTACTATGTCCATTTTTGTTCACGTATACAATTCATTTCTTACTTTTTGCTGAGTATGTCAATTATTGTGGTTTTATTTGTTCATTTTCTTGCTTATTTTGTTGATTCTGTGTTTGTTCCCTTCATAAACTGACACCGTGAAGGCGCATATTAATGCATTAACAATTCCCCTCAAACAGAAAAGTGTGTTTAAAGTTCAAAATGTCCAGCGATGCCCGATAATAATATTCAAATGAAACCTCTGTCCTTGAATAAAAGATTTTGATTTTGGCACAAAGCCAAATTGAGCTTAATGTCATTGTAGTTGTATTTAAGTTGTGTTTTTCTTGCATTTTCTGTAAGGAATATATTTTTTCACTGCTATTTTTATAACCTTAGTTGTCATTGTCGGAAGAAAAAATGAAATTCTTTTATGTTCGGGAACAGTAAATAAAAGGCTTGAATAAGCAGGTAGGCAGCGCTGCATCAAGTTAAAATCTGTGAATATAAAAGGAATAAATAGCAGCTTCTGTCTGTTTTGACACTTCTGCTGTATATTTAATGACTAATATTTATGCACAAAGCAAATGTACTTTTTTTTTTTAAACAAGGCTTTCAAAACAAAAGCTAATTCATGAAAGCATTCTTAGGTTTATACTTGTGTGCATAAGGATGTGAGAGCAGGGTGGTTTTTCTGATTAGCATGTGCACAGTCAGAGGTCTGTTTCAGAGCTGGCGTCAACATCCATGAAAATCTGATGAAATCCGTTCACATGTGGACGGTTCTGATACGAGGTTGGAACAATCCAAAGACGCATTCCGGGACACGTTTCTGTCTGATCAGCCAGGAAGCATTCAGAAGTGGTCCGGGACATGCTTGTCAGTATTCTCTTGTGGTCTGAACATGCATCCAAAAAAAAAAAAAAAAAAAACATGCATCCATCCTGAGACACATGAAGGACTGATGGTGAATTCTCTTTAACTCGGAACGGGGGATGATAGAGTTGTGAAAACTTGGACATTTGCAGGAAAGCTGACTCATTTAGAGTACAGACATCACTGTGGAATTTTGCACATACAAATAGCGTAGTAAGATGGCCAGTGTGTAGTACTCAAGTACATTTACTTGTTTAAATGTACTTGAGTAGTCTATTAAAAAAAAAACTACTTCTGAGAGTAATTGTTATGCAGTTACATTTGTAATAAAAATGTACTCACTTACATTAGGCCACACCTCAACAAGTAGGAGAAAAAACAGTTGAAATCCATCCATCCATCTTCTACCTCTGATCCGGGGGCAGCAGGTTGAGTGGGGAAGCGCAGCTACTTCATCCAGCTCTTCTGGGGGGACTCCAGTCCTAGTCCAGGCGAGAGACATAGTCCCTCCGGTGCATCTTGGGTCTTCCCCGGGGTCTCCTCCCAGTGTGCCATGCCTGGAACATGAAATTAATTTTTTTTAAATCAAGTAAATGAACAAAATGAATAAAGAAAATTAACTAAACTGAAGAAAACATGACTTTACTCATTTATCTTTTCCCACTTAATTCTCGCAGGGTTCAGGAGGTTGCTGGAGAACATGCACATTTCAAGGCTTTGGGTTCGAGTTCAGGTTGTTGTGAGGTGCTGGTGATAACCACTGCACCGCCGTGCCACCCCTTGCTCTGACGTTACGAGGTGTAATTCTGACTTGAGGGGACATTCTTGTTCCAACTTCCAACTGGGAACTTGAAAATTCCTCCATGTACAACTTGAATGCACCATGAATAGTGACATTTCGTCATGTCCTGAGACTCTATCTTCACCACTTTATTTTAACAGGAGAAAAACTATAATATCCACAGTCACGATTCATAAATGTGTGCAAATGCTTGCAGATTCAATTGTTGATAAAGTGTATGCCACATAAGAGAGCCAGTAAAAATAAACAGGAACACCAAGGTCATGATATGATATTCACGGTGTTCTGGTACACAGTGTCAGTTATAGATGGGAAGCATTCCACCTTAAATCAAAATAAATGAGATAAAATAAGGAGTTAACCACAAAATCAAACACTACCAGTAGTTCCTGGCCTGTTATTTCATTTGTATCATTTACAACCTGTTGCAAACAATGTACATTTTTGTCTCTTTGCATCTTTTACATCATTTTTATCTTTCGTCACACGTTTTCCTTTTCATGTCATTTGGACTTACTGCATCTAAATTTAATCTTATTGTATCTTTTACAACTTTTTGGTCTCTTAGGTGCATTGTGTTTTCCTTTCTAGATGTTTTTTGCACCGCTTAAGCAATTTTTCTGTCATTTTTAATTTCTTATTGTTTATTTACCTTCTTCCATCTTTACAAACAAATTAAAAAGTATTGTTTTTTTCTAACATTCCTTTAGGACCAATAATCAGCCTTTAAACTACTAAAGGTTGACATTTCTTGGGATTATTGATTGTAATTGTAATTGGCTTCATCACCCAACCCTACAGTGTGTTTTGAGTGAACGCCTCTGTTCCTAATAGGATATACTACGTTTCCTTGTGCTTATATGACCTGTCCTACTTAATGGAAATTTTTACACCGAAGGCATCTCCGACGCGGCTTTGTTCTTAGTTCCACAAATTAATGTTGGAAGTGCATTTGTGTGTGCCAGGCTGTTTTTTTTTTCTGCAGGAGAAAGCTTTAATGAGGCGGCATCACAGATCTGTCGTGATTGTCAGGGTGCTCAGGCTTTCAAAAAGAGTGCACGTGGGAGGAGGTTCAGAAACGAAGGAGAGAAACTTTTACCTGAGTCCGTCTGCATTAAATTTGAGTGGGCTCTTAATGATGTGCAGTAGAGCTCAGTCGTATGGACAAACCGTATGGCATAATCAAAATGTTCACATCAGTCGATATTGATGATTAGTATGATAAATGTCAGCTCAATATTTTCCTGTCTCGAGTGAAAACCAGGCAACAACAGAAGAGCTACCGGAAGACACAAAAGATGCAAAATGAAGGAAAAGATGTAAAAGGCAAAAAATAGGCACTCACTGGCCACTTTATTAAGCACACCTTGCTCGTACTGGGTTGGGCTGCTGCTAATGTCCATCTGCTTCAAGGTTGGACATGTTGTACGTCCACAGATGCTCTTCTGCATTACTCTGAGTGACGGTTACCTTTCCGTCAGCTTAAACCAGTCTGGCCATTCTCCTCTGACCTTTGGCATCAATAAGGTCTTTTCATCCAGGGAACTGCTGCTCACTGGATAGTTTCTCTTTTGCTTACTATTCTCTTTAGACCCTAGAGACGGTTGTGTGTGAAAATGACAGGCGGTTTCTAAAGTTCTCAACCCAACAACCACACCATGTTCAAAGCTGTGCAATTCACTTTACTTCCTCATTCTCATGCTCGACCACTGTGTCTACATGTCTAAATTCACTAAATTGCTGCCATGGGAGCTTATGATTAGATATTTGCACTGAGGAATTGTGTCAAAAAGTGTACCTAATAAAGTGGCCAGTGAGTACAGTGACACAAAAAGATGAAAATGACATAAAAGATGCAAAAAAAAAAGTGTAAAAGAGGTGCAATGATATAAAAGACCATAAATGCATGTAAAAAGATGCAAAAAGATGAAATTGATGCAAAACATGCATTTTAGTGTTTTGTAAATTTTATTCACTTGATGTACAGTAATGTAAAAAAGGTAAAATGACAAATTGTTGCGAAAAGATACAAATTACACAAGAGAATCTATAAGATAAATATGTTGTATAAGACGCAACAAGGCAGAAATGCTACGAATAGTTCAAAATAACTTAAAAGGTGAAAATAAACATAACATCAAGCTGAAGAGACCATTTATTGCCATCAAAGGTGGCGTAAATTGTCAGTTTCTGAGGCTGCAGAATCAGGTTCAGATGTACGTTTTTTTATCCCAATATCATTTTTTATAGCATCTTATAATTCTAATCCACTTATCCTTTGCAGCAGAGGTAGCTCTTGGTCTTTCTTTTCTGGGACGGTCCTCATGAGAGCTAGTTTCATCATAGAGTTTGATGGTTGTGGCGACTGCGCTTGGAGACACATTCAAAGATCTTGAGATTTTCCAGATTGACTGGCCTTTGTTTGTTAAAGTTGTCATGGACTGTCTTTTTTTCCTAATTAACAATACATTTTGGGTGCTATGTACCACTTGCAGGGCTCGCTGGAGTAACTGTATGAAAATAGCCTCCATTGCAGAGCATAATTTTCATTATTAGATACTTTTGACAATGGTTGGACACTGTGTTATGTTTCCAACAATTGTTTGCCTGACTCTTCTGGAAAACGAAAGCCAGACATCGTGCAGGTTTTAGTTTTCCAACTGGGAGAAATCATCAAGGAGCACTGGTATCAAAGCTAACAAAACAGCACTGAATGGCCTAAAATACCTAAAATATAATACAATAAATCTTAAATTCTGTTTTTTTTCACTATATGCAGCAGATTTGTAGGAGCAACTTAGCTTGGTAAATATGACGGTCTTCTGATTTTCCTTAAATATTTGCAGCCAATTGCGCATGTGCCTCGAGAGACTTGCAAGTTTTAAATTGTTGTGATGCATGTGCTCTAAGGCTGCTTTCACACCTACAGCATATAGTCCGCTTAAAGCAGACCGGAGTCCGGGACACCTTCAAGTTCGGTTCGTTTGGGCGAGTGTGAAAGCGGACCAGTTTGATTTGGTCCGGACTAAAGAACCGCCTTTTTGAGGTGGTCTCAGTACGGTTCGGTACGCCTCCATCCGAACTCCGGTGCGGTTCGCTGATGGTGAGAACGCTGACCGGACTCGATTCGGTCCAGCTGTCTGTAATGTAGCGCTTTTTGGTCTATGGAGGCTTCCGTAGCAAGCTGTATCGTACATTTCAATAAGCTAGTAAACTTCTCTACATCAGAGTCTTTTGAAATGTCTTCTCCGTGCTAAAAAGAGCCGCACAGTGTTTTCGACCCAAATACGACAGCAGTATCTGTGTTTTTTGCACAAACAAATGGTGATAATAATAAGTCACCACAAGAATAAGTAAAATAGTACCATTCATTATTCCGAAATAAAGCTAAATCCGATATTTTCGTCTGCTGGATTTTCCCTCTACAAATGCTGTGCCAATCAGCTCTCACGTCACTCAAAACACAGTATTTTGTAAACAGCGCCGCCACATGAGTGGGGGGACGTACAACATTCATAGCGGTTGGTTCGTTTGCTAAAAACACTGGTGTAAATGTGGACCGAACTAGTTGAGAATTGCAACATTGTAACAACTTGTGGGTCCAATTAAACCACTGGACCGGACTAACAGGTGGAAAGCAGCCTAACACCACAAACAAGATATCTGAAAATATCCGGAAACGTTGGCATTGGAACCTCTCTGTGCCTACAGGGATCAATTCCTCCAGTTGCACCCATTTTCGGAACATACTGCACTGTCGCCGCCTTGTTTTGTTTCTCTTGATAGCTTGAAATCAACTTTTAACTTATCACGGTTCATTCAATGCTTGTTTTTTGTCTTTGATTTGTGTCTATGCTACCCGATGATGGTCTAGTTCACTGTTTGTTTGCAATTTTCCTGGCAAAACATGGCCCGAAGTGCTTTGCAAATTCCCAAGCTCTACCTGCCGTACTATGGTTTTGCACAGTGGTGGTAGTAGCACGGATAAGACTACTGGTTTTGTATCTACCCATCTTTTGCATATGACAACTGATGGTCTAGTTTGGCTGTGATGCAAACTTCTTTTCTTTGAGCCCGAAACTTTGTGACCCCCTGCTTTAAATAAACAAATGCTGCACAAACCAAATGGTCATTACAGACTGTGAGGGCTGGAGGATGGAGAGGCCAGGGGGTAAAGGCTTTCACAACAATGAATTCAAGCAAATTAGACAAATAAAACCTGAGTTGTTATCATCACAGAGACAAAAGCCAAATGTTTGTCCAGCTGTAGTGTGCAGTGATTTGGTTTTTCCTCCTCACAGTGTTTAATTCCACCTTCCTCCTCCTCTCATTTGCAGAGACCCTTATGGACAGTCGGTGGGCGACCACAGAGCTGGCATGGACCACGTTCCCAGAGAGTGGGGTGAGCATCAGTGTGTGCGTGTGTGTGTGTGTGCGTTTTAATAGCATTTGTTCCATTTGCTTGTTAATCGAGCCCAGTCTGCCTCAAACACACACCTCCTACTGTTTTATATCTTTGTTTTTTTGCAGTGTGTGTTCACTTTCTTAGGTACTAAAAAGAAAATGAGGAACACATTGTGTGACACTGGAGGGAAGATTTTTAACAACATTTTTAGAGTTGTGACAAACTATTAAAATCTGTGCAGTTTGAGTCTTTTCCCAAATTGGGTTCTGGAGCCCGTTTTATCACGTTTGTTCATTAGTTTTTGGTATTTTTGTTCAATTTCTGATCACTTTTGTTCATTTTGTCTTTTTCTAAATTTTTATTCATTTTCTTCATTATTTTTCTTCATTTTGCTCATGTTTTAAATGATTTTTTCTGTTATTTTTTAGAGGTTTTTTGCATCTTCTTATTAAAGTTTGTTCATCTTGTTTTTTGTGTTGTTGGTCTTTGTTCAGTGTCTTTAGTATTTTGCTCGTTTCCTTCATTATAGAGTTTTGATCCTGGTGGCTATTTTGTTAATTTCCTCAATTTATATTTCATTTTGTTATCACTTTTGTTCATTTTCTTGATTATTTTGTTGATTTTCTTCATGTTATTGTGTTGGTCTATTGTTCATTTTTGTCAATTTTATAGATATTGGTTAATTTTTTTGATTACTTAATTCATTTTGTTTGTTTTTCCAACATCTTTGTTTATTTTCCTAATGAATTTTGGCTTAATTGTTGATTTTTCCACATGTTTTTGTGAAGTTTTGTTCACTGTTTTGTGGATTTTATTCACTTTTTTTTAGTATGTTGTTCATAGTTTCTTCACGTGTGTTATTTTCTTGCTCATTGTGTTCATTCTTTTTTCATTTTGTGGATTTTTTGCTCATTTCATTGATTTTTTTTTAAACATTTTTTATTTAGTTAATTTTATTGATTTTATTATTTTCAGGGTTTTGTGCTTTTTTGTTTTATATGTTATTCATTTTGTTGATTACCTTGTTCATTTTAGTTCATTGTCTGGATTTGTTTGTTCATTTCTTGTACATTTAAAAAAATTTCTTGGTCATGATGTGTATTTGTTTATTATTTTGTTTATTTTTATGTTTGGTCTTGGCCGTTTTATTCATTTTGTGGATTATTTTGTTCGTTGTCATTTACTTTGCTTTTTATTTTCATCATTTTTGTTTTGTTTCACGATTTATTTGCTCATTAGTCTAAATTTTGGTACATTTGTGGCTATTCTGATCATAATCTTGACTATTTTGGTCATTTTCATCAATGCTTTTTCATTATTTTGCTTACATTGTTGATTTAACACCTTCAAATGCTACGTCAGTCAGATTTTTGAGTTCAGGTCCCGTAGAGACGCCAATTTTTTTCTTTTATTTTTGAGTCTCAAGCCAAAAAGTTGCAAAACAAACAAGTGATTGTTACAGAGTGTGAGGGCATCAGGTAGGCTTTAGGTCTGTGTGAAATGGAGAGGCAGGTAATTGAAAGCATGTGTCTGTGTCTTTTATAATCCGGGCCCAAGAGCGTATTACAGACAGAAATTAAGGTTTTCAGTTGATACCCCCTGTAGGAATGGTGAGAAAATAAAACAACATGAATTTGACCCCAGGGCTAACAGCCTGACAGACCTCCCCCACTGGCGGCCAGTGTAATTTGTCTTCGCTACGTGAGCGCAAAGTCAGTCAATGGAAATGGTGGGTTGCCATGGAAACGGTCCTCAGCAGCCCCACTCATTCCTTTTCCTACGAGAAATGTCCCAGAGCAGTGGCGGGAGGAGTAGGAAACCTGCAGATCCAGGGACATGTGTGCCTTGACTGATGAAATGTAAGACATAGTTGAACGAGTGGGTAAAAGAAATGGACAAAAGATAATCCACAAACTGAACAAAATAATCAAGGAAAGGAACAAAAGTGAATAAAATAATCCAAAAAATGAACAGAAATTATTAAAGTCCATCCATTTTGTATCCCTAAATACTCATAAGGTTGGGGGGGCTGGAGCCTATCCCAGGTGACTTAGGGTGAAGGCGGGGTACACCCTGCATGAGTCACCAGTTAATCGCAGGGCTGACACTCACACCTATTGACAATTTACAGTGACCAACTCGCCTAGAGCATGTTTATGGTTGTGGGAGGAACTTGGAGAGAACGCAGACCCAGGGAGAACGTGCAAACTCCACAGAGCCAATGTCGGAATCGAACCCAGGACCTTCTTCTGTGAGGCACGCGTGCTACCCACTGCACCACCGTCTCACTTGATTAAAATAATCAAGAAAATAAACCAAACAATAAGCAAACAAAATGGATAAAACAGTGTTGATAAAATAATTATTTTTTCTCTTAAAAGTATCATTTTAAGAATCATTTTCACACTGGCAAAAATTATGAAGTATCGATTGAGCACTGGTCTCACAACAATCCCACGATACCCAACACAACTATAATCGGTTATTGTTTGAGATGTCTGAACAACATATGATGATTTCTGAACAAGTTCATTTTTTTACAGCTTGTATGTTACATCATCATGTTTAACCGCTCAATAAGGATGGATTTCCACCGAATGGGAAACTGTCAGAATTTGGAAATTAACATGTGCATCATTTACCACATGGTCCATAAATGTCTTGGATATGTTTGCGGCTCTAGATAAGCATTTTTTTCTCGTCTCTGTCCACAAACGCCTCTCCAGTTTGCAGAGGTCTATAAAGTCATATGTCATGGCGGCGAGGCAGACCCTCTCCTCTCCTGACAAGCCCATACGTTCACGGCCGCAATTATCATATTTGTCAGGTAGTGCATCAGCGTGTTGCAGGTGATTTACGACGCCTAATGCTGACTCGTGGGCTCATCGTTTGGGAATAAATTGCACAGCGGTTTAGAGACGTGAGATGAGTTATGCATTATTTTCTTCCACTTGAAATAATCAATTTCTTGGGAACTCATTTGTTATGGAAACGAAGCATTCAGTCCAAGAGGGAATTAGGAAAAAAAATCAAAAACGATTGACTCTTCACAAGGTTATTTCCTAATGGACTAAATTTATTGACCAATGAGACCATTTATCATAGACTCTAATGTTGGTCACCGCGATGTTAAAAACACAAAGCTGCACTTTTAGGTTTTTGTAATTAAAGATGGACAACTCGGCCAAAAAAAGTTTCCCAATCAGTCAATATTAATAATTATCATGATAAATGGAAAGTCTTGAGTCAATTAATCAGCTAGTAATTTATTACTCTATGAATCAATAACCATTTTGATAACTAATGAATTAGTACTTTCAGTTGAAAAGATAGGTATGTTTTTCAAATCCAAACCGGAAAATCACAGAAATGAACAAAACTGAACAAAAACGGAATGAAATAAACAACTCAGTGAATAAAATAATCAAGAAAATAAAGAACCATGAATTGCCTAAAAATTGATATACCGTAATTTCTGGCCAATAAGGCGCATCACATTATAAGGCACACTATCAAAAAATGGTCCATTTATGATCTTTTTCCATACATAAGGTTGGCTGGATTATAAGGCACATGAAACTAAACTCAGATAAGTCAATCTCTATTCAACTCATTCACAATAACTCTCAACATTGTTCAGTTGTAGCACATAAGATACAAAACAATACACTCACTTTTTGGGTTCATTCCTCTCCCGCGGGTCCATTGGGTTCTTCATCTTCGGTGTCTGGGTTTAGCGGGTAGGCGGTTTCGGCGTCGGGCGGGTCGGATCCTTCTAGTCGTTGTCCGGGTCGGTCGTGTTGCTGTTGCTTGGCTGTTCGGTGGTGGTTCCGGCTTTCGTGGGGGCTCGGACGGCGCTTGGGGCAGGTGCCTCCGCGGTCCATTGGCGGGTGGTGGTGTGGCTCCCCCGGCGTTGCCTCCCTGTCTTGGTGGGTCTGTGTTCGCCTTCTGTCGTTCGATGCTTCCTTGCGGTTTGGCTTTGGGCGGCCGTACCATTGATTCATTAATGTTGAATTTTCTCGCAGTTGCTCTATTCCCATGTTTTACTACATGACTGCTTGAGTTTGAAATCCGCTTCATAAACATGTCTCTGTGTCACTTCGTACCGGAAGCACAGTACGTATCACTCCGCGAGGCTCCTGATTACCGTAATGCTCCTACAACTGGTGTGGCTTCGTAACTTACCAAAGTCGTACTAAAACATTTTGATAGATTTTTGAGCACCGTGTACCGCACAAAATTGGTTGTAGGTCAGAAAGCACAACCAGAATTAATCCATACATTAGGTGCGCTGCATTTTAAGGGGCATTGTTGATTTTTGAGAAAATTGTAGGATTTTAATTGCGCCTTATGGTCCGAAAAATATGGTATTAGATATTCGGTGTTTCATAAAAATTTATGAAATCATGAAAACGAACTGTTACGGCCAGCCTAGATGGAACCGGCGTAACATATATTAAAATGAGACTTTCCTCTTTCCCGCTCCCAAGCAGGACCAGTGCTCACTTAAAGTGCAGTCCAGATAGTATTTATTTACACAAATGGTAAATACAACTTCAGGATGAGCACAGTCAAAATAACAAACAAAACACCTCTTTACCCACACAACTAAATAACCTGACAGAACTAAAATAGAAAACAAAATACAGGCTTCTTACCTCAAACTCCCTAAACATA
>JAQQAE010017282.1:0-11517 GCA_029823295.1 Pseudamia nigra
ATATTTTAGTGTTTATTATCACTTTAAATATAACTGTCTCTTGTTTGCGGGAGATGTTGCTGTCATTTCTTGGCCAGGACTCTCTTGAAAAAGAGGTCTGTGATGTCAAAGAGGCCTGGTTAGAGAATGGCTAAATAAATAAATACAATTAAATAAATTAAAATGGAATTGTTTAAAATATGTCTCAGGACTGATCCAAATATATTATACAATCTTTTTGTCTTTCCATGTGTTTTTAATTTGATGAAGCATCTTAAATATATACTGTGTTACCCTATATAATTTTATTTGAAGAGCACTGCACAGTAGCATCAAGGATCATTTGAAAAACTTTCCTAATTTGGGTCGTTTAGTACTAAATCACTTGATATTCAGTACTCTTCAGTACGCCTGGGCAAAATGGTCATGTTATTGAGAACTTTCAAATCCCATAAAACTACTCAAAAACCTTTGGAATGATTTTGATTCCTCAACCATCATTCATCATTATGCCTTAGCATATTTTTCACAGGATTGAGTCAAAATTTGTGCTGAACATCCAATAAATTTTGAGGACATGTTACATACTGTATTTTCATGTTACTGAATTCAAATCAGCACCATTCTTAAAAATGTACATCAGCACTAGTTTTCACTTCTTTCCAACCCACATGTGAGTCTGTGTTGTATTAACACATCTATATTTTAAGTTGAATCTACTTGGTCATGTATGAAAAAGTACGGTAACTTCTACAGATCGTGCAGAAAAAACTCTTTTGACTGTAGATTTTCCCAAGGCTTATTTGAATTTCCTTGAAAAAATCTTACAGGGCTGTGTTAATATTCATTGCTGGTGTATAAAATTTACTGTATTTTTCAGGCCATAAGGTGCACCGGATTATAAGGCGCACCCTCAACATATAATCCATTTATGATTTTTTTCCATACATAAGGCACACCGGATTATAAGACGCATTACGCAATGCGAAAGTTAGATAAGTCAAACTCTATTTAACTCATTCACAATACTGTAATTCTCAACATTGTTCAGTTGTAACACATAAAATACAAAACAATACAGTATACTCACTTTTTGGGTTTGTTCCACTCCCGCGGGTCCATCGGGTTCTTCCTCTTCAGTGTCTTTGTTTGGCTGTTCTGTGTTTTCGGCGTCGGGCGGTCCAGATCCCTCTCATCATTGCCCAGGTCGGTCATGTTGCTTGACTCCATCGGGTTCTTCCTCTTCAGTGTCTTTGTTTGGCTGTTCTGTGTTTTCGGCGTCGGGCGGGTCCGACAAATGAAGCAGGTCAGTTGGAGTTCTTTGGTTAGTAATCCGCCTGGAGTGGATGTGAGCTCCGTGTTGTCTGTCTGCCTCTACTCGGTGTGTGAAATCCGCTTCGCAAGCATCTCTCTGTGTCGCTGTGTCCTAACACTCCTGACAGGTTAAAGTGTTAAAGTGTACATGACTCGTAGGACCGTATCACTCCACAAGTGATACGGTCAGCGAGTGATACGGCACGGTAGGTATCACTCCATGCAGCTCCTGATCAACGTAATGCTCCTACAAGTGGTACGGCAAAAGTCGTACTGAAACATTTTAACAGATTTTTGAGCGCAGTTTACCACATACGGTAACATTGGCTCGAGGTCAGGAAGCACAAACCAGAATAAATCCATACACAAGGCGCACCACATTATAAGGTGCACTGTCGATTTTTGAGAAAAATTAAGTATTTTGTGTGCACCTTACAGTCTGGAAAATACAGTAATGTTTATTGTTTTAATCCATCTTACTTGGAGGAAAAGGTCCATAGAACTCGATATGTTCGACAGGATGCAAAATGCAAGATAGTAACTGGACTGTCGTAGGTGGATTGGTAGGAAATGATCCATTAATCTTATGTTCTCCCACATCCACCTCCTCCTTACTGTGCGTTAATGCTCTGTATCTCACTACTGCATTGTTTTCACTATGCCACACCCATTCACTGTGAGGAGAACTGGATTTGATTTGTGCTAAAATGTGCCACATAAGATGAATTAAACTCAGCTTCATGTCAAATGTATTACATGTGTATAGGAAACAATAGAAAGAAGGGGTTTGTACTAAACCTAAACTTAGGAACTATGCAATTATGTCAAAATTGAAGCTGTTTATTACACAGAGCCTTACGTAGACTTAATTTAAAGTGAGGACGGGGATACTTGTGTGCTCAGTTAAGGTCTGGTTCTCCACTGGTATTTGAAGTAGACAGATATAAACACAGGACCACTGCGCAGGTTGAACATAATTTTGTTTTTCACTGTCTGTTGAAGAGTGATTTGCAAAGCCATCTGTTTGGGAAGATTCAGTGGAAGAACCATGGTGAAATGTTGAACTGAGATGTTTGTTTTAACACTTATTTTTTTGTAAAATCCATGGTAGCTCAGACAAAAATGAAATAGAAATTATGTGCTTTCAATTGTTTTTGAATATTTTTGTACAATTGTTAAGTCATGTTTTGCTCTGTAACCATCCTGGTTATTGTTGTTGAATAGTGTTTAGTCTGCATTAAAGATTCATTCAACATCTGGTACAGGTAAGAAAAGAACAGACATACGAGCTTGACAGCTGTCAGGTTGTAAGCCATGCTGACTGGGCAGGTCGCCTGTTTAATCATTTATATCGGTTCACTGGCATAAATGTCTGCTAGCTAGTTTCCCAACATTGTGGACTGGACCTTTTAATTAAAGGTTCCACACTGTGAAAATGCATTGTTATTGGGTTTTTGGGTGTGTATAAAATGTGTGCAGTAAAATAGAAGCTGTGGACATATGAACTTCAGTACTGCCAATCTTGGGAAATCCTCACAACTTTTGAAGACAAAAGTGAAACCTATCACAGTCCAGATAAAATGCATTAGCCCTACCTCATGACTCGGTAGAATTCTAAATGTAAAATTTAAATTTTAAACCAAACAATCATAGTTAATAAATGCACTAGGGGGTTAGGTGAATTGGTCACTCTAAATTGTCCATAGGCATGAGTGTGCGTGTGAATGGTTGTCTGTCTTTTTGTGTCAGCCCTGCGATGAACTGGCGACTCATCCAGGGTGTACCGGGCCTTCGCTCAAGTCAGCTGGGATAGGCTCCAGCATCCCTCCCCCCGACCCTCACAAGGATTAAGGGGTAGAAAATGGATGGATGGATGGATGGATGGATGGATGGATAGTGGAGCTTCCAGTGGCGGGCTGTGCATTTCACAGCCACGCCTTCAGTAGTGCTTTTGCATTACAGCATCTGACTCAATCCACCCTTCAGTAACTATTTTACAGTTATAAAAAAACATCTTTTTTTTGCAGAAATGCAGTATAAAGAGCCGTTGCATCGCAGATCGATAACTTGTGTAGCAACAATAAATGCCTTTACTGAATAAACAACCCCAGTGTGCACGAGTCTCCTACTGCAACTGCAGATGTGACACACATTAAAAAGCACCAATAATAACCTCATAAACTTGCAGTGTTATTTAGAAAAATAGCAACATTTTACTCACCAAAGATTATGATGGTCAAACTGTGCTTTTTTAACGTCACGTTTTATCTCTTTTCTCATCATTTCAGCAACAGCAGTTATCAGGCCGTTCTGTATTTTGCCTGATGTCCAACTAAACACTTTATTAGTGGACAGGTGATAACGTAAATCCGCGTTGCTCTCAGCAATGAGAGAAAGAAGCTTCACATAGGTTCCTCTGCTTTTCGATCCAGTGCTTTCATCGTGTCCCCAAAATGAAAGTTCTTGCTTGCCCAAAAAAATTACACAGTCGATCAGCCTTTTAAAGATTTCCCTATTTTTCTTCACCTTTTTGTTGTAGAGCTCTGCGCACTGCGTGGAGCTCAGTTTCCCTGCACCCTTGCTCATGCAGCTGCAGATTCATCCTGGTTTCCCCAAAAGTTTTGGAAAGCACCGTTACTTGTAAGTGTCCGGCAGTACTTTGGTGTGTCATTGCTGCCTGAGTTAGGCAGGTCAAATTTACAAACAGTGTGGCTCCAAACACCAAGTCAATCAGTGGCAAATAACAAGCACTCCCAGCAATATAATTTGCAGTGTTCCTCGGAGCCTGTGACCAAGGGGTACCACTCATAGTTTGGGACTGAAAGTGCTGGACAAATCCTTTTCCTGGTTGTGACAGGCTTGTTAGCTTCGGAATTACCCGACCTTTCTTTACAATGTCCAGCTTTTCTTGATAAGTCCGTCTTGAAAATGGCTTTGACAATAAATCTGCAACTAAATCCCTTTCTTCTCCTCCTTCGGCCGCTATGGGTTGACAAAACAGTTTGTCAATCTACACAACTATATTTTTGTTCGTACAGCTCGCTATAGATGCTTGCCAGCTTTGGCTCGTACACTCTCATTATCCATCAAAGGATGTGAATACGCTGATGTCACTGTAGCCTGTTAGAATACTTTGATGTCGCCAACTCAAAATCTGATTGGTTGACGCAACAGCGTCTCAACACTTATTTTTTGCTTGGGGGGGCTAGCAAAACTGATTCTGCAGGCCCCCAGGCATACTTCTTTGACTGTGACCCTGCCTGGCAACAAGTGAAGGCTGAAATGTGATTGGTTAAAGGCTTTAATATGAAAATACATGTGTGGAAGCAGCACAACCAGGGGGAAAGCTATGAAAGGAAGTGGACAGAGCATTTGGAATTGTTTAATAAGTATTCATGGATAAAATATAATTAACATCATTCTGTGATTCAGATATTCTTTAGGCCAGCAGAAAAGACTTTGCAGGCCCTGACGGCCCACCAGTGGGAGCCTCCCACCACTTGGGTAGCTGTTACTTCTGCTTATCTACAGTTCCCCCTTGCCATCAAGTAATTCTAAATTAGCAGATCATTTGTGTGCAGGTGTTGTACTCACGAAGAGTAAAAGTTTTTCTACCATGAAGTTAATTTTTATTAATTCTTTGTTTTGTTTTTAATTAGAAAATGGCCAATTTGTTTTTTTTTCTGAGAAGAAATACTGTTATGAAATAAACATACTGGACATTCTTTGTCTTGTTTTATTTCAGAAGTCAAAAAGAAGTTCTCAAATACAAGTGGCCTTTCAAGTGGCAAAGAGTCCCTACAATCCTTAGCCCCACCCCAGCCAACTGACTTTTCATAAAATTGCAAACAAAAACATCATTACTCAGTGTTTAAAGAAGCTTTGGGTCAAAATCTGATTTCAGATCACTGATGGTTCAACAAATCTTATGGAAGTATTGAGTTATACCACCTCAGAGGTAAACCGAAGTACGAAAAGTACAATGAGTCTCTTGGAACACTAAGGAAAAGATCACATCTCCTCTCTTTATTTTCTTAACAATGTTTCAGAAGTCTTGATTAGACACATATACAGTACAAATTGCACTGATATGAATTTAAGAGTTCATTTATATTTGATTAAATGTATTTTTAAAAAATTCCAAGCACTGATGTGTCTTAATCAGGCTTCATTTTTCACATCTATTACATGACTCCTCTTCTGTTATGCTCCACATAAAGAAAAATATCACCACATCAGCTTTCACTGTGGGGGCAGGACCCCTGTTGGACCTGACCTTCGGCCTTGGTGATGGCAGTAAGCCAGAAGTCAGCTTGAGGAAATGATGCATTCATCACTGACTGTGTTGAATCAACCAAAGCCTGACATTTGGGACCCACGTGCTCAGCAGTTAGTGGCCACATGATGCCTTAAAGCTTGGCTGACAAAAAAGGAAAAAAAAAAAAGCAAACAACAAGCGTTTCATCGCAAGTGGAGTGTTATCTGCCTAGAGGGACCTCAGCAAGCAGAGAAGTTACTACCTGCAAGGGCTTGGCAGACAGCTGAGTCCCTCCATTTCTCCCCACTGCCACATTTGCTTGCATCAGATTAGTGAATATTGATCATACAGTGCAGCCCAGAAGCTTTGTGCATCTTTATCAGGGCAGCTACAGGTCAGTAAAAAGTCTTAAGATGTCTGGAATTATTAACATTATTATTATTACTACTATTTTACAAAAGTAAGGCTTTAAAACTCATCAAAATGTCATAAATTTTAATTTGGCTGCCATCTATAGCCAGAAGCATTTGATTTAAAATCCACATTTCTGAGATTTAAAGCTGCAACAGCACTTAACGTTTGCCTTTTTCACTTTGAACTCTGACCTGAAAATGGAGATTTATTACTTTTCTTTAGTTTTTGGTTGATTTTGGCTTTATTTATTTATTTTCCTTTTGTTCATTTCATCAAATATTTTCTCAAGGTTTGGTTCATTTTGTGGAACATTTTCCTTTTTTCATCATTCTGTGGATTATTGCGATTATTTGTGTTCATTTTGTTGATATTTGTTCATCTTGTTATCTATGTTATCCAGATTAAATAGTGTGGTTTGCATTATTGATTGTTTTATTCATATTTGTTTGATCCCTATTGGTGAAATTTTGGATTTTTCAGTCTTTCAGCTTTTGTTTTTCTTGTTATATGTTCTTGTTATGTTATTTTCTTGTGTATATGTTTCTTCATTTTTGATTTATTGATATCAATGATTATTTAGAATAAAAAAAATCAGGTTTCACTCTTATACAAAGTATTAATTTTCATATTAAAGGTTATAAAAAAGTTGAATTCACAGTAAATGAACTGATTTGTGTAAATGAAGTGTGAAATGAATTCAATGTAAAGTAAAAAATGAAATATTCTGAAGTAATCAAATCTCAGTCTTAAATTTGGGGGAAAATAGTCCTAAACCGTCCTAAAAAATACATCATACATGTAGACACAGTGTTTATGTCAGGAGCAAAGCACATTATTATTTAATTTAAAAGTGCATGTGTACATTACATTGTTTATAGAGAATTAATTAATTAATCATTACACTGACGGATCTTGTGTCGCTCCACCTCCACCAGAAGACCTCACCTAATAAATAAACGCAAACACTTGAAAAACAATTTCATCCTCCCTCCAACGCAGAAATGGACTTTTCTGGGTCGACCCTTTGAAGAAAACCTACATCTACTTCCTTTTCTAGCCCGGACAAAAACAGAGTGAAACAGTGCCTTTAGGGTGTTTTGCTATAATCTCTTCTGGTGGTGTGGGAAGGGATGACAGGATTCAACAACAGCATCATGCAGGTGAAAGCCTTTAGGAGCTGCAGTATAGTTCAGTGAGAAGCAACGCTTGAGCCTTAATAAAATAAAAAGGCTTTTAAACTCACCACCTCTCATCACAGCCTTGCATTTCATCATTGTTTTTGTATTAAATGTTTTCTTTCAAGCTTAGATACAAAGTGTAAAGCTTAATTGCGTGAATAAAGACTTGAGAAGCAGTATGTTAATATTATGTGCAGTAATTTGCATTTCAGCAGCACTTTTTTCTCTCTTTACAGATTCAGAGATGCATTCGGCCACCTCATAAGCACATCAGAGGAGGCTCCTTTCCTCCCAGGTGCTTTATTTAGTTCCTTCTAAACAAGTGCAGTCTTTAGTCAGTATCACAGGTCCTGTAGTTTACAAAGGCAATATTATTTCCCTTTCTGGATGGAGCGGGTATTGATCCAGGCCATAGGGCTGTCAAAATCCAATCCAGTTTTATATTGTATTGAAACAAATTGTGCCTGAAAGGGGCTGTCAAGAAGCTCTGCATTATCTCACCGATCCTGCAGCCTTGCATTCCCAGCTGTGTGCTTGACCAGGTTTATCACGCCACTGTGCACTATTGTTCACATGGTAAGCTTCCTCACAGGGACATTTTACAGTCCTGCCTTAGTGACTGACACTTTAACAAGAAGTTATAAAGCATGTAACATAAGGGAAGAGGGAAGACAAATGCCAGAATCCTTGAGTCCACTTACAAACACAAGGAAACGACCCCTGTGGCTATTCTGATCACACACAATCATGTCAACCCCATGATGATACACATGTATGCGCTCACTCACATACTATCCATGTGTGTCTGCCGCACACAGCCAGAGCACAGCACCACACACCATGAACACACATACACACACAGCTTGCCAGGAAGGGCCACCAGGGTCCAGTCATGGCCGGAGCTAGCAGGAAACTGATAAGGCTGGCTGGATTTGTTTAATTCAGCCTTCTCCCAAAGCTACTGCTGTTGCTGCTGGAGGGAGAGGAACACGACTGCGCTGTAGGAACAGGTGAAGGGAGGCAGGGGATAGAAGTGAGCCGCAGAGATAAACATAAGCAATGACAGGGTTGCTGCTACAGGTTATGAATTTTTATAGGGGCATAAGCAAAACTTGGAATCAGTCCTGATGGACAAATGTGCTTAATATCACATTTGAGGTAGTTTAAATCCTGAGAGACACTATGATCAGAATAATTTCCCGTCTGATGTGAAGCACAAGGTATCCTGCTGTATCTCTCCACTATTAGCCCAACAGCTCTGGCGCTTCATCAAAGTGTCATGATGCACGTTGATCAAACCCAGTAAGAGAGAGAGAGAGAGGGGGGAAAGTGACATAAGCATGTGCAAATACAAACAGACAGCAACACAAATAAAAAGCATGCACACTTATACACACACATATAGCAGTGACCTCACTCCACATTGTATGCTATATGTAGCTGTAAGCTGTAAGAGTAGGTGTCCTCACCTCTGCTGCACAGGTGGATCACTAAAGCATTAGTTCAACTGTTCAATAATTGATGAAAGATGCGAAAAGGACAAGTCAATACCTTTCCAATTTTGCCAGGGCACAGACAGCAATATAATGGGCAAAGGTGTGTAACACAGAAATGGAAAGTGCAGCGGCAGACATCTACTATAATCAAATATTAACACGGTGCTTCATAAATGATAGAGAAGAGTATGATATTAGTCAGGAGCACTGCCAAAAAAAGACAAGTAGTTTTAGATCAGCATGCATTATTCAAGAGTAAATGCATGTTATTAGACAAAAATTACAAACTGAAAGGTTACAACAGGACTAATGACTGAATAAAAGCCACCACATCTGTCTCTGCATCTCAGAGTATAACACTGTGCGTTCTGTTATGGCACTTAGGGATCTCTAACACCTCTCACATCTTCCAACAAACTGACAACCTGCAACCTGTTTCACACTCGCACCTCAGCAGCAGTAAAATCAAGCCAGAGAATCAATCGTCTGAAGAGAACAAAACAGGAGAAAAAGACGCTCAAAGCATCAGAATTGAGCCACTGATTCAATCTGCTGTGACAGCCATGTACTCACCAGTGACAGTGCCCCTCACTTTTCTTCTTTTGATCCCTCACTCTCTCTCTTTCTCACTTCTCCCTCCCTCTGTTCCTCTCTTTCTCTGTGCGTCTTTTTTTTCCCCCTCACTCTCTCCTCCTGATCCTCTCTCTTGCTTGCTCCTGAACAGAATGAGCATCCACTGCACTCAGGAACCCTGTTTCTATGGCAGTGTGAGCAAGCAAGTCAGCAGGATACTGTAGTGCAAATGTCTAGGGGCAGATCCCTCACTCAGCCCAGCGAACACTCAAACAAGCTCAGTAGCCTCTCACTTCAATCTTCTTGTGCTAAAACATCCGCAAGCCACGTTAACCTCTCTTGCAGAAAGCACTGTTGGAACTAAACATGCATTGAAGGGAGAAAACAAAAAAAAAAAAAAAACACCATAAGAAAACATTTGTTTGCTCCCTAGAAGGACAGGCAATGCAGCAAAACAAAAAGCAAACATGCATAAGTTTGAATATTGATGAGGGTATCCTCATGAATATCAAAGGATTTCTTTGAATACATGTCCTGATAACACATTCAAAGAGTTGTTTTATTTGTACCTAGAATGAGATTAGGCAAACGCGTAATGAGGGATCAAAAGAGATTCTTTTTTGATGAGCAACACATACAAGCATTTGCTTTGTTCCCCATCAGGAGAGCTCGCAGTGAGCAGCTCTAATGAACACATGTACATATACACATTGCTCAAGAGGCACAAACCATTGATTTAATACAGATGAAAGAAATTGTGCCTCAGTCCGCAGTTCTAACTACTGTCATGCGACATATTGCAGCACAATCAGTACAATCTTCAACACAGAATGAGAGAGGGAGAGAAACAGAGAGGAGGGGTGGAGGGAGGAGGATAGTGCAACCCCCCCCCCAGTCTTCCCTCTATCTAGATTAGCATCAGTTCCTCAACAGCTTGTGGTCCGCAGAGGATGCTACTCTGACCAGAGACTCTGACTGCAGGATCACCTTGAAATCAATTGGCTGCACAACACTGACAAAATAAATAGAATTTAAGTGCATTTGAAGCACTGCACATGTGTGAGCTATGAAGTGGTGCACATCGAAATCACAGTGACAATAGAAGTGTTCTAGATAAAATGAACAGCACAAATACAAGAGCAATGGCTGTTTTGCTGTTACAGAAGCTACTGCATTATTCATTTTGACAGAATTCTCCTTACTCTTTTGTTTTAATACTCTAGCATTATGGTGCAATATGTTGGCTTGTCTTTGATTTCTCTTCATGACACCTCTGAGATGTACGCACTGTCTGTTTTGCAGGAAAAGAGACAAAAAAAATCTACAAATATACCAAAGGTGGAAAAAACAAGTACATTGCCAGTCAAAAGACCAGTCAAAAGTTTGGGCACACCATGCCCTTCACTGTTTTTTCTTTAATTGCATTGTTTTCATATTGTACATTAATACTGAAGACATTCAAACTATGAATTATCCATCCATCATCTTCTGCTTATCCTGGTCTGGGTCGTGGGGGCAGAGAAGCCCAGATTCCCTCTCCCCAGCCTGGGGGAAATGCCTGGGGGACCCCCAGGCATTCCAAAGCCAGCCAAGAGACATGTTCCTCCAGCATGTCCTGGGTATGCCCCAGGGCCTCCCCCAGTTGGAACTAGTTTTTGGAAACCAAGGATTGGACCTTCCTGCAGGTGGTGGGCCCACACGAAGGCATAGTCATAAGTGTCTTCTGAATCGCTCTTAGTCTGACCTATCACCTAGGACCAATTTGCCTTTGGGGGCCCTACCTGGGGCAAATTACCCCAGACAACATAGCTCCTTGGATCACTCAGGCACGCAAACCCCTCCACCATGATAAGATGGAGAATCAAGGAGGGGTTATACGGTAACTGTGAATGAACACGTATGGAATTATGTAACTTAAAAGTGTTAAAGAATACAAGACATGTTTTATATTTTAGATTGTCTGTCATAGACACATTTAGCTTTGATGACAGCTTTAGGCATTCATGGCATTCTCTCATCAGATTCATTAAGTAGTCACCTGGAGCGGTTTTCAGTTCACAGTTGTTTCTTGTCAAGAGTTGATTTCTGCCATTTCTTCCGTTCTTAATGAGCTTTAGACTGTCAGTTGTCTTGCGCAGAGGAAGGGTTGGTACAGAGTTATTATTATTATTACTATTAATGCTCCTGCAGTGGGGGAGGGGGGTGTCCCATCCCGGTGCGTTGAGCCAACCATTTGAACAAGGTTTTTCCATTGCTGGCGATCTTGTGCCAGCAGGTCAGCATCCTGCACAGCAACTCCATGTTG
>JAQQAE010017283.1:0-11517 GCA_029823295.1 Pseudamia nigra
GGTTGATCGTTGAAATTAAATTTGTTGTTTCTGAAGGGCATTGTGTTTTTTTGTAGGAAAACGTTTGTTTTTTTTGTTTGTTTCTCAAACAAATGTTTTGGCCTGAAAACAGGTTTTAATCTTTAGCTCCATAATACTGTCATTATTTTTTATTTAAAATCTGTGAAGGTTTGAATTTTGATAGTGTCTAAATAAGAGAGAAATGTGAGAAATTGTTAATGCCTGTCTGAGAATAGTGTATAAAGTGTGTGGTAAGGGGTTTTACAGCCTCAAAACAAATACAGTGGTGCCCCGGTTAACGAATTCAATCCATTCCGTCGTCGCATTCATTGTGCGATTCATGCATTAGCCGGAACGAGTTTTTCCGTAGGAATCTACTTCGCAGATTTCGCCTATCGCGGGTTATTTTTAGAACCTTACCCCCGCGATAAATGAGGGACCACTGTACTTTACTTTTGCTCCAGGTGAAGAAACCAAGAAATATCATCAACAAACATGAATAAAACTGAACCAAAAAGAAGAAAAACTATCCACAAGATGCAAAAAATAACAAAAAAATTGACAAAATTTAAAAAAGGAACAAAATATCACCAAAATGAACAAAATATGTAAAAATGAAGACAATGAAAAACATTGAAAAAAAGGAGAAAATTTATCTTCAAACTGAGCAAAATAACCAAGAAAATGAGCAAAACAATTCAGAAAATGGAACAAAATAATCAATATCAATTAAACTGCACAAAAAGAAGCAAAACTATCTATGAAATAAACAAAGAACAACAAGTTGAACTAAAATAACCAAGAAAATGAACAAATCTGAAGGGAAAATGAACAGTCATCCTGCAAAACCCAGAAAAATAATTAACAAAATGAATCAAAAAATAAGCAAAGAGAGAAAATCATCAAGTACACAAGAAAAAATGAACAATATGATGAAGAAACAGCAAAAAAAAAGGTTAAAAAAATAAATGAATAAAATGAACCACAAAAATCAAATCACCCAAGAAAAAAGATGAAATGAATCGGTTTCCTGCTGTAAAGTTACTCACTACCTCAAGTACTTTTATTCATCAGTACTTCTTCTATTGATTCTGCGTACTCCCTGGGGTTTCCACAGCTTCTCCTTGTAAATATATAACAAAGGGTCAATCTGACCCAAATACCAGGGTTAAATGAGTGTTTTGAAAGTTTAATGTGACTTCTGGTTTTTGACAGTATGGCCTCTTTAACTTGAAAGGATGAGGAAAGACAGTGAAGTGACTGTGTTTCTCTTTTCTTCCTTCCAGTAGATTTCCACAGTTCTCTATTTGTCGTTTTTGTAATTTGCTTCTCAGTCCACTTATGGTTGCATTCCCAACCATGCTTCTCATTTCCTTTTCCACACATTATAAGTGTTGGCCATGGAGTCCATACGGCAGCAGCTCATACACACAGATGGCAGCTTTTGCCATTTGATTCACCCCTTCTGGGAGGCATTGTGGTTTGGCCACACAGCCCCACATTTGTCCTGGCTGTCAACATGGAAACTCTGTGGACTGTCAGTGAGGCTAAATTAGGTCCTACTCGACTCTGCTCAAAGTGAACACTGCCATAGGTGAGAGCGCTTCCTCTCAGCCTGTGCCTGGAGTGAACTGGAAGGTGGCTGGCCTACTTCTGTACTTCACCTAAACTAAAGCAGCCTGTGTGCAGAAGAACACCGCTGTGTTCAGGAGAGTTCAAACAAGCTCACAACCCAAATGAGCACATGTATGTGAGTCTCCTTTAGAGCAGACTTACAAAAGAAATATCATACACTACAATAACACCTTTTTACAGACAATTCACAAATATATTATACTTTTTAAATGCAAAAAGTACAAGCCACAATTCCAGTGAAGTTGAGACATTGTGTAAAATGTAAAAAAAAACAGAAAGCAATCATTTGAAAGTCCTTCCCAACCTGGTCTGAGTTCGGGACCCACCATCGCCCCATAGTGACAAGCTATGACCCAAAGTCAAAGAATATGTTCAACTTCTCAAATGTATTGAATGAAAACATTGTGCAGTTCGATGGTGAGATAGTAGAGTAGAATATCACAGAATGCCAACACAAAAAAACAAGTTTCATGATAAAGCAAAACCACCAGCAAATGGTGATGGTAGAGAGGGAAATAGTCCCTTTTACTCTCAATTAGCACCATTGTAATTCAACCAAAACCAGACTTTTTTTTAACAGACTCAACAGTACTTTCATACACAAATATGAAATAAAAAATCCAACTACTGAGAAGTTGCTTCAAAAAGACTCAAATATGTAGCTTTAGCTGAGAATCCACTCACTCAGTATATAAAAAACTAAAACTACTCACTCACTACTTCAGGCATCAATCATAAGGTTTAGGTTTCTTTTCTGTGAAGATTCTCAGTCATCCAGGTCATGGTATCCAAGACGTGTGTTTTTTCTTCTGTCACCTGGACTGGAAATTGGGTTTGAAGATGTTTCGCTACCTATCCAGGGAGCTTCTTCAGTTCTAACTGGTCTCATGTAGGCAACCAGAATTTATGCTCTGTGGCTCAGGCCTCCACCCTTTCATCCTAAAAGGTGTTCACCTGGGCCAGGGTCGTTACAGAGTTGTTAGGGTCTCTGTCCCTGATCAAAGCAGAGGTGTGGGGGAAGGGTTGTTGACAGTTTCACTCTGTGGCTGGCGACAGAAGGAGGGGTGTGAGTGACCCAGGAGATTGGCTTCAGTTTGGCTGGGTAGAGTTCTCAGAACCGAGCAGTAACTGGGTGAGATGGTGTCTAAGGGTTAGGCTATTTCAATAACAGCCATTTTTAACAGACTCAGTTGGTGCTTTCATGCAACACGCATGAAATAAAAAATGCCACTACTGACAAATATATTCAAAAAAACTCCAATCATACACAGTGGTACTCCTGCTAACAAACGCTTCTGGTAACAAAAAATCCAGGTAACAAGGAGAAAATCGGCCAAAATTTTGTTCCGGCTAACGGGAAATATTTGGGTAATGCAAGAGATAGACCAGGAAGTGAACTATTGCCCGGATGTAAACAGTCAACACAAGGCTGAATGCTAACCACGATTAGCTCAATGTTTCTGCTACAGAGCTGCTACTTAACAGTGCTATGGCCTGGGTGTCAGGCTTACAACACTGGAGTGTTGGTAGCCTGACATCCAGCCTGACACAACGCTGAACCCGGCAGCTCCGGGTCTAGCGTTGTGGTGTTAGCTCCGGCCGTGTTGTTAGCCAGCTCCGGAGTATTAATAGCTCCGGTTAACGGGGCAGCTGTGTTGTTAACCGGAGCTAATAACACTCCAGAGCCGGCTAACAACACAGCTCCAGTTGTGTTGTTAGCTGTAGATAACAACAGTAGCTATAAACATGCTTGCTGACAACACAGCCTCTGTTTACACAGCTGTGTAAACAGCTACGGACGGTGCAGGACTGAAAAACACACAGCAGACAGAGACCCAGTGTCCACTGACAGGCACTGCAAGAGGAAATTCATCACTGCCAAGTCATAAGTCAAAGTAAAAATACATTCTAAATCATTTTTAGATCTAATTTTATGCATTCCGTTTCAGATAATTAACATAATTTCCTTTTCAAATAATGATATGAATAAATGTGCACGTACAGGTGTGTAATACATACTTTATGGGAGTTTTCGTGGGTCCAGAATGGATTAATTTGTTTTGCATGTATTCCTTTGGAAAAACCAGCACTGGCTAATGATTGTTTCGGCCAATGAACGGGATGCTGGAATGGATTACATTCGTTAGCTGCAGTACCACTGTAGCTTCATCTGAAAATTCTCACTCTCTGAATCTTCGACAACCAACACTGCACTATGGAAAAAAATTTGGTAGCAGTTTTGAGCCACAAACTCAAAGTTAATTCAAAAGATTAAAGTACACAAAATGAACTTTTTTTCTGATGACCTCAGCAATAGGCGAATAGTGAAAAACACTGTGCTTTGAAGAAAAAAACAGTGACATCATAGACCTGAGTTAAGAGGAATTAATGGAAGAATTGGTCCGGTCTCTGTGCCCCCAGTCCCCCCCCCGCAAAGATGCATTTCATGCATTTAATTAGTCAAACACATCAGCAACATTTGCAAACCACACATTTATTCAGGCTTCATGCTTTCATGAGTCAACATGTTGCTGCACAAAACACATGGAGGTTTTTGTCCTTTTTCCTCAATATAAGAAAATCCATATCTCATACAGTTTTTCTCGTACCTGCGCTTCGACGTGCTCAATTAGCATATGTAAACAAAGTTTGTGGGTCTTCTTCTATGGTGTGAAATGACAGGTGTCCACTCACATTATAGAGCATTATCACCACCGACTGTTAAGGACTGTGAATAGAAGACACACACTTGATTTTTTTTCTTAATTTTTTTTTGCCTAGGCAAAAGGTCCACGACCCACCAGTTGAGTATCACTGCGATATTCAATTGAATCCACTACAGAGACAAGATATTTAATGGTTAAACTAATAAACATGATGGTTTTTTGCAAATATTCACTCACTTTGAATGTGATGCCTGCAACACGTTCCATTAGAGCTGGGACGGGGTCATGTTTACTGCTGTGTTCCATCACCTTTCCTTTTAATGACATGTTCCATTAGAGGTGGGACGGGGTCACGTTTACTGCTGTATTCCATCACCTTTCCTTTTAATGACACGTTCCATTAGAGCTGGGACGGGGTCATGTTTGCCACCATGTTGTAACACGTGCACCCATTAATAAAATAATGCATGTGTCTTGACACAGTGTTTGTTAAAGTCTCTAGATTGAGTGTGTGAGTCTCAGACGAAGCAGACGAGGCTGTAAATGTCTTCAGTTCTGTTAAATATGAAGGACTTTAAAGTTTGGACACAAATTAAGTGCAATGGTTAGAAGATAAAACACCCGAGTTTACTGTGGTTGACTGGTGGTTTATCCTTCAAACCACTATAAATAACTAGTCATGTGTGATTTAATGCTTGTGCTAAATTATAGAAACAGGTGAAACACAGACACGCTGTTGTTCTTCATTTTCTTATTGCCTTGTTTGCCCACTGGTATGTTTTCTCTCTGTTTAATTTCATTGATTAAAGCATTTTTAATGTTTCTACATGAATGAGTAGTTGTCTGAGCCTTAAAACTGCTGCAAGATCCACCATTTAGTTTAACATTTAGGGGACATTTGTAGTCTGGCATCTCTGGATACTTTTCCTGGAAACTATGAGTTCATTTTCAGTGCTCTGGTGAATTTGACATTCTCAAGTTTGTGTCATTTCTGCACAAATGAAACGAGAATGAGCCAAAATAGTTAAGAAAATCAACTAAATTGACAAAAGGGCAAAATATTGTCTAAAATGAATAAAATTTAACAGATTAGTCAACAAAATGAAAAAATTAAAAAACGAGTGAAGAAAATGATTAAAAATGAGCATGGATGAAATCAAGGAAATAAACAAACAGTAACTAGGACAACTAAAAATGAGCAAAATTAAAGCCAAATGAAACACAAAACAAACATCATAATACTACAAATGAACAAAAATGACACATGAAATTTAATTGACAAAATAAAAGAAAATGTGAACCTGCAAAATGGGTGGACTATACTAAATAGTCAAGAAAATGACTGAATGTGAACAAAATATAAAGATGATGATCAAATATGAACTGAAATGAACAAAATCAAATCGTGAATAAAAATGAAACCAAAATTATTGTCTAGATTTGGAAATTTCTTGTAAAACAAATTCATAAATCCAACAACCCTGTAACGACTATGGCCCAGGTGAAACTAACACCTCCCGGGATGAAAGGGTGGAGTCCTGAGTCACTGAGTATAACTTTGCATTTCCACATTAGACCAGTTTGAAGTGCAGAAGCTTCCTGGCTGGGCGGCAAAATATCTTCAATCCAAACAACCAGTGTAGTCACCGGAAGGAAACCACACACTTTGGATACTATAACCTGGATGACTGAAAACCTCCACAGACATCCCTTAGAGATAGGGTGAGAAGCTCAGTCATCCGGGAGGAGCTCTGAGTAGCACTGCTGCTCCTCCACATCCAGAGGAGCCAGTTGAGGTGGCTTGGGCATCTGAGATGGACACCTCCTGGAGAGGTGTTTCAGGCGTATCCGATTCAGAGGTGGCCCCAGGTCAGACCCAGGGGATGTTGAAGGGACTTTGTCTCTCAGTTGGCCTGGGGACACCTGGTGGTCCCCCAGAGGAGCTGGAGGAGGTAGCTGTCTGCTTTCCTAATGTCCCTGAACACCTCCTCTCTCACATCCACACCTCTCATAGAGACACTCTCAGCTTCTCTATGAATTTCTAAGCTCATGTAGCAGGTGGGGTTAGATTCAGAACAGGCCAAATATACACTTTTACAGATAACGTGAAAAAAATAAACACTAAAGACAAAGAAATGTACAAATAATCATTGTTTTACCGGTTTATCCATTGTTGTTTTTAAGTCCAACATTACGATATAAATTCATACCTAAACATTCAGATACACTGAACGAGTGTTATTGTGAAGCATTCGTATTATACCCCTGCAGAGTGAGGGGGACACAGCGTCCAACATTCCTTCATGTGCTCGTCGATCAGAACCTGAAGAGTCACATGAAGGAAAAAAAAACACCTCCAGAATAAATCCAAAGCACTGCACATGTCACATATGTGAGTGTAGAAACATTAAAAATAATTTTAAAAAGATGATTATTTGTGGTGATAGTTTATTGGTGATAAATGCAAGAGCAAAAATACATACAGTAAATGCATAAAAAGTTGAAATGACATACAACATGAAAAAGTTGAAAATGGCAAAAGGGAAAAAAACAACACGACACACTGTAAGATGATAAAACAGTGTAAAAGATGCAAAAAAATTAAAGAAAGAAATGATTAGATGAAACAAATACATTTACTGTAGTTTTCGGATTAAAAGTCACGGTGTTTTGCATAGTGTGGCGGGTGGAGAGACAAATACATTGGCGCGACTTGTATTTTGAATAAATTCAACGATAGGGTGTTTGTAGGGGAGGCGAGCCGCGAGCTCTCCCTTCTGGCGCGCCGCGTGTTCCCCGAACAGATGCAATACATGTTTTTTTCTTCTTCATTATGCATTTTTTGGCTAGTGCGACTAACGTACCGCAGCGACACATCTCCCAGAAAATACGGTACTCTGATTTCAGGATCACAGTAAATAATCAAACTAAATAAAATGGACATAATCAGAGTTCATTATCATTATAGAAATAAATAACAAATGTTTATCAGAATCAATCATCATTATTAAATTCAATTCAATTTTATCTGTGTAGCGCCAATCATAATCGATTATCTCTAGGCACTTTACAATTCAAGGCCTAGACCTCAAGACTATACAGAGAGGAAACCCAACAGAACCACCGAGAGCAAGACAAGGATGACGGGGGGAGGAAAAACTTCCTTTAACAGAAGAGAAAAACCAGCAGCTCAGGGTAGGCGGCCATCTGCCTCGACCGGTTGGAGTTAGAGGACAGAGGAGAGATAAAAGAAAAGAGTAGAGATAGAACAACAAACAACACAGACGACGTCCACAGCCACTGCACCGGCCCACAGTCAGCAAAACTGTATCTCTAGATACAGTAACATATAGTGTATGTGTACCATATATGATCACAAATTAATTTCTCATCTCTCACAGTCAAAGTCCAGTTCTGAATAACATCCCACTGGGTTGATTTCAACACATATTCATCCAGACTTCAGTTTGTACAGAAGAAACTCTTCTAAGACCTGCGTATTGTTCGTTTCACCTCTGGAGTCAGGTTATCTAGTAGATAACTAGAGATAGTAAGGCAAAAGTTTGTGCAAACGTCTGACTGCAACCCTTCCTGTGGTACAAACCCCAGTTCCAATGAAGTTGGGATGTTTTGTAAAATGTAAATAAAAACAACACAATGATCTAAATCCTTTAAAACCTATATTCAGTTGAATACACAACAAAGTCATGATATTTAATGTTCAAACTGTTACACTTGCTTTTTTGCAAATATTCAGTCATCCTGAATTTGATGCTTGCAACATGTTCCATTAGAGTTTGGACGGGGTCATGTTTACCACTGTGTTTCATCATCTTTCCTTTTAACAACACTCAGTAAGCATTTAGGAACTGAGGACACTAACTGTTGAAGCTTTGTAGGTGAATTTATCCCATTCTTGCTTGATGTACGACTGCAGTGTCTCAACATTTCGTGGTCTCCATTGTCATATTTTGTGCTTCATAACGCGTCACACATTTTCGATGGGAGACAGGTGTAGACTGCAGGCAGTACCCCCACTCTTTCACAAAGAAGCCACATTGTGTGAACACATGCAGAATGTGCCTTGACATTGTCTTGCTGAAATAATCAGGGACATCGCTGCACATGCTTCTCTTCCGGCTTTCAGAGACTGTGGACATATTTCTAACCTGCTCCCGTCCCAGCTTTCCATGGTTGCTGTGTCTTGTCTGTGTGTTTGTTTCATGCCTGTCAGAGTCTCTCCCTAAACCCAAAAGCAACATGCAGTTGACCAGTTGGAACTCAATGCAATTGACACGCTGTTCAGACAGGAAGACGGGTCGACGGGAACCTGAGGGTCCTTAGGGGACAGTGGCTGCTGGACATGTGAGGATCTGTGGACACACCCTTACTGTCCACTAAGGGTGTGATGAACATTTATTTATTCGCAACAATGATAGCAGGATTTCTGATGATTGGCTTGGGTGTTTTCCTGGTGTATTGATTAAGAATATGGAGAGAGCTGTTCAAAGCCCAACAAAGCTTTGTCTCCAAATCAAGCAGTTGGGAAGGGAACTGGCAGCACAACATGGATGATTTCTGAGTTAAATCGAAGAGTGGGTTACAACACGGAAGTGCTGGGGTCTCTTCATAGGTGGTCTTTGAGGTCTGGTACCAAAAAATATAAAATTGGAGTAACTGAGGAAATTCAATTATTTTCTGCCTCTGAAAGTGTGACTGTCTTATCTTTTGTTTTTCGACTCCCTTCTCTGGCCTTGAGAGGCCTGAGTGCAACCCCCCCCTCGGAGGAGATGCTATTTAGAGAATGAAGCTCCGCTTTCACCCTTCCCCTGCTTATCACTACACTGATTTGGAAGCTCAGTGGACTCTATGGACCTGTGTCACCATGTTCAAGCGCCATGAGGCTTTTAGATCTGGACATATGAGGGGAAAGAGCGCTGACTTTCTTATCGGGACTGATACCACATATGCATCCATGTTGTCATTATCTCATGTCACAACACAACCAAGGACTCTCTGGAACTTAATGTGTGTAGCAACTTGTCTGCTAACTGTGCATATGAGGGTTTTTTTCTACGTGACCATAATTTTGCGTCCTATGGAGCCTAATTCTGGAAACTGTTTTTTTTTTCCTATTGTATACCCACACACACACACACACACACTTTCCCCCAATTGCTGAAGGGGCAGCACACACGTTTGCTGCAGCCCCGCTCCCCCTTAGTGGGAGGACATGTAATGTCGTTGTTGATGGAAACATTTAACAATGACAATAAACGCCTTCTGATTCTGATATGTTGATCCTAAACCTGTTTGTACCTTATAGCATTCATAGTGCCTTCACAGACGTGCAAGTCACCCATGGGGGGAACTAACACACCCCCATACCATCACAGATACTGCTTTTGAACTTTGCACTGCTAGCATGGCATTCCAACTTCATTGGAATCAGGGTTTATACGCTTCATACAGTTGTGTTCAAAATAATAGCAGTGTTTTTTAAAATGTGGGTAAAGCTCAAAATCCTTATAATATTGTTTATTTCTATTCACTGGGAACACTGCACATGATATTTTTCATCATATCATGAAGGAAAATGAAGGAAAAAATGATATTGGGCTGTTCAAAAAATAGCAGTGTCTGCATTTTTTTTTTTACAAACTCAAATATCTACTCAATAACTGAAAAATATTAAGATTTAGCATTCCTGTGAATCACTAAACTAATATTTACTTATGTAACCACGGTTTTTGAGAACTGCTTTACATCTGTGCTGCATGGAGTCGACCAACTTCTGGTACCTGTAAACAGGATTTTCCAGCCCAGGATGATTTGACAACCTTCCACAATTCCTCTGCATTTCTTGGTTTTGCCTCAGAAACAGCATTTTTAATGTCCCTCCACAAATTTTCTATTGGATGAAGGACTGGGCTGGCAACTCCATAACCTTAATTTTGTTGGTCTGGAACCAAGATGCTGCTGGCTTACTGGTGTGTTTGGGGTCATTGTCTTGGTGACACACCCATTTCAAGGGCATTTCCGCTTCAGCATAAGGCAGCATGACCTCTTCAAGTATTTTGATATAACCAAATTGATCCATGATCCCTGGTATGCGATAAACAGGCCTGACACCATAGTAAGAGAAACAGCCCCATATCATGATGCTTGCACCACCCTGCTTCATGGTCTTCATAGTGGACTGTGGCTTGAATTCAGTGTTTGGGGTCGTCAGACAAACTATCTGCAGCCCTTGGACCCAAAAAGAACAATCTTAATTTCATCAGTCCACAAAATGTTTCTCCATTTCTCTTTAGGCCGGTCGGTATGTTTTTTGGCAAACTGTATCCTCTCCAGCACGTCTTTTTTTTAAAAGAGTGGAATAGATTTGCCTCACACAAGGTCTTCTAATTGTCACAGTCCTCACAGGTAACTTCAGACCATCTCTGATCTCCTGGAGCTGATCATTGGCTGAGTCTTTGTCATTCTGGCTATTGTTCGATCCATGTCAATGGTTGTCTTCCGTTTTCTCCCACGTCTCTCTGGTTTGACTTTCCACTTTAAAGCATTGGGGATCATTGTAGCTGAGCAGCCTATCATTTTCTGCACTTCTTTATATGTTTTCCCTTCTCCAATCAACATTTTAATTAAAGCACACTGTTCTTCTGAACAATGTCTGGCATGTGCAACATGTGCTGGTTTCATCCTTAAATAAGGGCCACCTGAATGGCACCTGTTTCTTCACATAATGATTGAACTCCACACTGCTATTGTTTTGAACACGCCCCTTTCACTTAATCATTCAATTACACAGACTCAGGAGCATGAATATCATGAATGTTGGGTCTGTTGGTTTCTTTGACTCTACTACATGTAATAATATTATTTATACCAAAAACAGTGATTGATCTGGTTAGTCATGCTGGACTGCTGTTATTTTGAACACAGCTGTATATGTATGAGCAAAGCTAACTTGCTCTACATCAACTTTTGTTTTTATGATGTCAGTGGACTCTTAGTTTAGTTCTCAGAGTGATTGTGTGTTTTTCATCACTAGTGTTTTGTGTTGTTTGTTGTTCTATCGCGACTCTTTTCTTTTGTCTCTCCTCTGTCCACTAACCCCAACCGGTCGAGGCAGATGACCGCCTACCCTGAGCCGCTAGTTCTGCTGGAGGTTTTTCTCTTCTGTTAAAAGAAGTTTTTCCTCCCCCCTGTCGCC
>JAQQAE010017284.1:0-11517 GCA_029823295.1 Pseudamia nigra
AAACCTCTCTTATCTTTTTAAATGGGTGAACTTGCACATTTTTACATTTCCCAATACTTGTTGTCCCCACTGTACTTGTGCTTATATCAGCAGAACACATCCTGTAAGACAGACTCAGGTTACAGTGACTGTTTTTAGGCACGTCGTATTGCATTTTTTTCCCTTCTAATTCTAAAAGACTCAATTCTTACTCTGTTTCCATGGCCAGTTAAAATCACTAATATTCCTGGTTACATTCAGCTGCTCATACACTGTTTTTTCAAAGACTTTCCACCGTGAGACCTTGGCATTGCTCCTTTTTACCTTCAAATACTGTGTTGCAAAGGTCACTTTTTGACATTTGTGCATGTATAAAAACCTGCTGATTCCTTCTCCATAATGTTTAAAAGTAAGCATTTTCCCCTTCAGATGAGAAATGCTGACTTCTTTTTAGAGCGTCCATCTGTATCAGAGAGGATCTTTGTTCTTACTCCAGCGGACTGCAGACCTTAACCTTTTCACGCATGGTGTTCACTACACTGGACAGGAACAGGGTGACATTAGAGTTGTTGAAAAATAGTAAAAAAAAGTAAAAAATGTTGTCAGACGTGGGGTATTTTGACTTAAAATGAACAAAAATAATAGGAAGAATAAGAAACATAAGAAGCAAAAGGTACAAAATGGTGAAGCAAATCAATAAACGTGAACAAAATCACAAGAAAAATGAATTAAATAATAAAAAATGAAGGAAAAGTTAACAAAATCAGGAAGACGTTTAACAAAATGATCAAAAATTGACGGAAAAAAAACAATTAGAAAAATACTCAAAATGAGTAAAATAATGAAGAATTCAATTTTTATTTGTATAGCGCCAATCATAATCGCCGATTATCTCTAGGCGCTTCACAACTCAAGGCTGAGACCTCATGACTATACAGACAGTAAACCCAACAGAACCACCGACAGCAAGCCTAGGGTGACGGGGGGAGGAAAAACTTCTTTTAACAGAAGAGAAAAACTTGTGTACTGAAGTACTTGTGATTAAAGAAAAAGAAGAAAAATTAACAAAATAATCAAGGAAATGAACCAAAATAGATGCACAAAGAAGAAAAATTAACAAAATAATCAAGGAAATGAACCAAAATAGATGCACAAAGAAGAAAAATTAACAAAATAATCAAGGAAATGAACCAAAATAGATGCAAAAAGAAGAAAAATTAACAAAAATCAGCCAAACAGTCAAGGGAATATTTTTTTAAATGAACAAAAACAACAAAATATTCACAAATTGAGTCATATTTTTTGTCCATACAATAGAAACACTGTAAAGCAGAACTATGATTGTATTTCACAAAACTGACATGCCCTGATTTACATAAATGAATCATTTCCAACCACTACCTCACTTAAAGTACGAGACACATTTTAAAAATTGTTTGGGAGGTATCATAAAACAAAAAATGTCATAACCCCAGTTTTTTTAATGATTTGTGCGTGAAAGGGTTAATCAAACCCATAAATAACAACACAGTAATATGGACATATGGACATATCCCACATGTGTGGATCTAAAGGGGCTCATATGTAAAACAGCCTGATTCACAGCACCTTACCAGAATATGCTATTTATAAGTATATTATCATTTTAGGAATAATAGTGAAACTCTGTCATCACTGTCAAGGGGACATAGACATCAAACAATCCACAAAAATGCATTAGCAAATATTAAAGGTCCCATGTTGTGAACATGGATTGTTATTGGTTTTTGTGGGGTCAATATAAACCCTGTGATGCAAAATATTGGCTTTGTGGATTGGTTCAGTATCTGTGTTGTTTGTTGTTCTATCGCTACTCTTTTCTTTTGTCTCTCCTCTGTCCACTCATCCCAAACAGTCGAGGCAGATGGCCGCCTACCCTGAGCCGCTGGCTCTGCTAGAGGTTTTTCCTCCCCCCGTCGCCCTTGGCTTGCTCTCGGTGGTTCTGTTGGGTTTACTGTATGTATAGTCATGAGGTCTCGAATTGGGGTCTCGGCCTTGAATTGTGAAGCACCTAGAGATAATTGTCGATTAGGATTGGGGCTATACAAATAAAACAATTGAATTTTGAAATTTTGTGATTTGTGACATCACAAGTCAGAATCAATCATTGTTAAATGCACAAGGTAAAATACACTAGTCTGCATGAGCCCACAGAAACCTAAATTCTGACATTTGAATCCCAAATTTTAAAGCATAAAAGGTTACAGCCGTTCATATTCAAGCTTGTGTTAGCCCCACCCCCACGAGCAGCTGACCAATATGGCATACATACATTTCTTTTTGGGAAATTGACTGTGATAGTAGAAGGTGGTAGTAGTACATTATTCTGTGTTTACAGTAGCTTTGTTTCAGAATCCCAGGTCATTTTGGGACGGACCTTCTCTTTAACCAATCACAACATTTTCTCTGTTGAAAAGTGGGCGGGTACAACATATCGCAGTGAAACCAGGGCATGTGAGGAGTTGGAAAGAAAGAAAGAAAATTCAATGCATTACATTTTATTTTAACAACCGTACATAAGTCTTTAATAGACTCATGTGAGTGGCACAGATATACTGTATATTTAACTGTTAAATATGGGACCTTTTGAATTCACTAATTGGAGATTGTTCATAATGCTCAAAATTCAATACGTTACTCTAAGAGCACATGCCCACATCAATGAATCATACTCATTCACACTAATTACAAACAAATACATGGCCATATGAAGAGACGTGCTGTAGATGAATTAAGTTAAAATATGAACACCACACAGGGGTGATGCTCCACAGGGTACACGCTGCTCCAGAGGATTCTTTTTGAATTTCTGCAGTTACAAATTAACGTGAAGCTCACAAACTGTTTGCTTACAAAGCTGGCGGAGTGGCTCCTGTAATTTATCACCTCGGTTTAAATGTGTGCCTGGGGTCTTCCAGGACAGGTATCACCTTATGAAGGTCAATGAAGCAAAAAATAAAACAGCTTGGCTCCCGAGGACAAGCCTTGTAGAAGGCGCTGGCATGTATTTGCACTCAAAAAGATTTGTAAGTCAAAAGCCACACTTGCAGAGAGACAGACGAGGCTTTCATGTCTGCCGGATTGCATTTACTCTGCAGCCCTTGCGTTTTCCAGACAATGTGTCCTTTACCTGACACCGGACTCAACTCGTCTGCGTCTGTGGCATTTCAAGGTAAAAAAGCTTACCATCCCAATTTTCACTGTGCAGTCAGAAGCAATAAATGGAATCCCTGTGGACGCTGCCGTGCTTTAGAGATGCCGCTATGTGTAAAGAGGACGTAATCACGCATAGCTGCTCCCACATCATCTGGACATGGGAGTCATAAATGAGAGCTCGGCACTTGCCACTTTGGCAGATTGCACTGTCAGGAGGTAAACAACAGAAAGAATGAGGAAGGACTCATCTGATAGGAAATGTCAGAGCGTGATTGGACAAAAAAAATCCTAAATTAGGGTCATTAATCATGAGCTGGGAAAACAGTGACAGGTCTCAAAAGCTCTCTGGAACTAAGTGCCACCCGGAAATTGTGCAATTACCCTAATACCTGATTTAAATGAAGAGCAGTGTCAATTGCTAATTGGGGAAAACAGCTCATATTATTTTAACGTAATTGCCGTCACTAGAAGTCTACTTATCTAATTCTGTGTTTTTTACTGATGTATCTGTCTGAAGCATAATTAAGGCCAATATGCTGCTCTGCATTGAACTGCCACGGCTAACTCTCAGTGTGTCAGGAAATGTCTTCCTCCTAGTAATAGTACCAGCTCGCAGTATCCAAACCTGTGATGTGCATGTCAAGTCAGACAGAAAACAAACAAGAAGCAACTACTTTAAAATATAGCCAATGATTTGTATCAAGCAAAAGCCAAAAAGGTTCAAGCCACTGAAAGAGCTGACGGGGCAAAATTGCCAGAATTAAGCAAGCTGCACTTTTGGCAAGCAACGGCATTCCTTTAAAATTGACTCAATATTCTTAAATTAAGACAGTGTAGAAATGCTTTCACTGTTAAAATGAGACTATCTTGTTCTGTTTGCTGGAGTAATACCCAAAACAATCTTGACAAGATTACTTTTTTCTTTTCTTAGCCTCATTTTGCAGAAACAAATTCTTTCCTGCAGTGTATTACTTCAAAAGTAATTACCGTCGTAGCAATTAGTCCTGTGTCATGCTTTTCATATCCGTTTCTTTCAGTTAATACTAAAACTCCTGAACTCTTTATGCTCCCTGTACACGTTTCAACTGTTCGGTCTGCTCTGTCCTCGAATGCAGGGCTACACTGGATTTTTCTCTGAAAACACTAAGCAAAATTTTTTGTCATAAGTCATTATGGCCTCAAATGTTTTATTTGGACCCTCTAATAAGTGATTTGGTCCATATTTAACTTTTTGCTCTGTTGTTAAGATATTACAGCACAGAATCGACAAATCACTGCCATGTTGGAGTTTGATTGACACGTCACTATGGTAACGCAAGTCAAGACTGAGTAGGACTTTCATATCTTCTATTTATTCAATATGGGCATAGTTTTACCTCAGATACGCCTGACTGTACTTGCGGATTACACTAACAACATTGTACTGTGCAAAGGTTATTGTCTTACTTTGATTTAAAATGACCACACACATGCACAAAAATGAATCAACATCAAGGCTAAAATTGTTATGGGAGCAGTACTTGTAAATATTGTTTCTGTAGGATCGTAAATAAAAAAAATACAGAAAATGTGCCCTGTATAACACATACAAATTACATCTCAACTTTAGTTTAGTAAACTCAAATTTAGGCTGCAAGTTAAAGTCAAAGAAGTTACCATAAGTTGACAAATTTACAAACATGATCCAAAAAAATTAACAAAATGAGTAACACAATTCACAAAATAAGCAGCAAAATGAACAAGATAATCAAAAAGAAGAAAATAAACAAGATGGCAAATGAACAATTTAAAAGAGAAATTGAACATAATTTAGAAATAAGCACCCAAAATTTGCAAAAAAGGTTCAAAATAATCAACTAAGTTAGAAAAATGAACAAAAATCAGCAAGAATAAGTAACAGAATAATAAAGAAAATAAACAAAAATTGCTAAAATACCTGCAATATTTGAGGTTTCAGTAAATTCCATGTCATAAAGTTACTCACTACTTGAGTAGTTCTTACTTTTACTCAAGTACTAATGTTTTTGAGTACTTCTACCTGAGTCACTAGAATTAGAATGTAACAGTCCTTTAACTTGAGCACTGTTTCACTGAAAAATAAAAAGGGCACCTTCCAAACTATCGCCGTGTGGGGGGGTTTTAAAGGCCTGTTGAAGTTTCCATACATGGTTCCTTGCCTGAAAAAGGGTGAAGTGAGGTAGAGCTCGTATTTTCTGACCCAAGAATTCCAAAACATTTGAAGGTGACTCTTAATGCTCCACACTTTGTTGTGGAGAAGCTGAAATCTTTCTGGTACATTCTGGTTCTACTGTCACACACATCACACCGATTCTGGCCTCGCTCCACTGGCTGCCTGTTCATTTTAAAATTCTTTAACTTGTTTTTAAATGTTTAAATGGTTTTGCCCCCTTCATACCTCACTGAGCTGCTCCACCATTACACTTATTTATGGACGGGTCATTCTGTGACATAGGTGCCGTTTGGGTCCATAACCTTTGATGACCATGACCTTTTGATGTCCAAGTTAAAAATGTCTTCCAAGTTAAAAACTGTTTCTATAAGTGGTCTTAAAGACATAATACATGAGACTTTGCTATTATAAAAGAATAATATACATTTTTTTAATAATTTCTAATTAGTACATTTCCATTTTTGCCATGTCCACAATGGCTGACATGGAATTTATATGTAACAAACATATAAAAAAATTGATCTTTTGTCAAACTCTTATTATTTTCTGGATTAAATGCATATCCCTGATACCATAAATTATATTTATTCAACACAAAATTATTATTTTTAGTAAAAAAGTTATGATTTGTGTGTGTCCCTCAGTTTGACTGACACACTTACTTTTTCTGTCTTTAAAAAAATGCACTTTAAATGACATGACAAACAGGAAGTGACATCATTTGAGACGCTGGAGAAGCCCAGTTCAAAAGCAGGTAAGTTCACAGATCATTTTACACTCTTTATTGTATGTTTTTGTATGTTGAACAGGGTCTTTCAAGTGGAATCGGACCACCCTGTCACACAAAATAGAACGGGAAAAGGGTTTTTTTTATACAAAAAAAGCCACTATTAATGCAAAGAAAGTTATATGTCAAATTGAAATTATACATGACGAGACAACTGGCCTCACAGTGAACTAGCAGCCACTTTAGGGTAACATTTACCACCCCGTCACATACCATCCCGTCATGTTTTGACTGAAAAACAGACATTAACATTAATTTCTTGGAGATTAAACATGTCCTTAATACTGTGGATTTCATTTTAAAAAGTTTGCTCTTTGGGAACATTTTGAAAACTGCAAAGTGGAAATGGCACCCATTTCCTAGAATGACCCTGATAAGTGTTAAAATATGGGCCCTTTACATTTTGCTTAGACTGGACACGATGCTGTCCTTGTGCCGCTGCTCGACAGTGAATATGATCTGAAACGTCTGCTGTAATCATAACTACTTGAGCATCCTGACCGGTGATCCGCATGTCAACTGTGACATCTTAAACTAGCACTGCTGCACTCTCAGACTGAAAACTGAGAACAGTGCATTGAGCGTAGATGCATATTTCACAGTGCATCTTGCAGTCATCATCTTTCACCCAATAACCCAGTTCGGTGCTGCAGACTACATGCTGCAATTAACTCAGAGCAACGGGGTTTCCACTAATGTATCACATTTCTCTGCTCACTCTGTCAGGGTAACAAACTGCACCCCTGGGGGCTGCTGCTGCAGAATGATGGCACAAGAGCTGGAACTGATGGCGGGGAATGTTAGGAACTGAAACCCCCCTCCCACCTCCACCACAAGGAGACCAGACATATTCTCACAGACTCCGACTTTGCCGCTGTGTGAAACAGCGATGTTCGCAGCAATCTAATCAGATGTCATCTGACTTGTGTATAAGTCACTGCAGAGGTAATCGATGCTTATTCTGCATGGATTATCGATATCTGCTGTCGAATCTAAGCCTTTTTCCATTCGAGTGATTCATTCTCTGTCAGGCAAGGCCAGAGTGGCCCTGTTTAATGCAGTCAGAATGACGAGGGACGATGTGTGCCTCATTTTTAATTTCTCCTCTGTAAACATAGGTCATGCAAAAGATGTTTCACTCACTTAGTGCGCACTCATTTTGTCTGTGGACTTGTGTTTCCATGACTAGTATGAATATGGGAGTGCCTTTAAGTGCAAGAACGCACTTCTCTATTGGGTATCATCTTAATTAAACCAAATTTCTCTCAAAGACTCTACAGGCAGCTATTTTAGATTGCAATTAGCCATGCTTCATACATCTAACCATGCAACCACAAGTCTCCACTGGTGTGTTGTTAAGGCAATATTTTAGACTGCTTTTCTGCATCATTCTTCCAAAACCAGCGTGCAGCTGCTGTGCACTGCATATTTAGCTTTATTTTCAGAGAATTACCCAGTCACTGAACCATTGCTTTTCCCACGGTTATATTTCAACCAAATGGAAAAGGCATGCAAGGGCATTATAATGACGGCAATAATCACATAGCCCCAGGCAAACTGCGCTCCCTGTCCGGCTTCATCACATGGCACTTTAATACGATTTTAGTGGCAACCACAATAAGTGTTACACCTCCAAATGATTCAATCAGGATTTCTATTTAGTTTCATTGCCAGACTTAAAATTTCATCACTGTAAATGCATATGTGAAAGGGACCGCATGCTGATGCCGGTTCAGATTCCTGCAGTGCAGCCGGAGGCCTGTGTCTGTTCCACTTCCATGTCCTCCCAGCAGTTTTACTGTAGCAGCCCTGTTGTGACTAATTACTGTGAATCTCAAAAAAGAGACAGATGAGGAAAATTGCTGGATAGTAGTTGTTAATTCAGACTGACCGGCAAGATTTTACTCTTCTTCCCACCATGAATATGCATCATTTCATACCAAGTACACACTAGAATCACTGTTTGTTTTATTTGAACATCAAAATTCATACAGCAGCGGGAAACAAAATGTATAATGTCCAGTCCTGCACAAACATTCTCTCAGGTGTAACGTCATAATCTTGATCCAGTTTGCTGCACATTATCCTGCTCACTACACTGATACTAAAATCTTCTTAAAATAAAATGTTGGCAAATACAGTAACTAGCAGAGTATTATTTTAAGAATATTTTAATGATATTATTACTTTCAAAACAGACACACAGCCTATAAAGTGCTGACACTGACCAGCCACAAAGTCTCTTTTATGACGTTACTGCGACAGAATAACATGTTACACAAACTCCTGTAGGTTAAAGTGTACAAACGTTTTTAGTACTGGCAACAAAATTCTTATGACATGCATTTCAAAGGAAGCCTCCAACAATCATATAGTATCTCCTGGCAGATTCATAATGTTAGTGTGCTCCTCTAGGTGAAAAATAACAGTGGCAAAGCTTTGAAAAATCTTCCGGGGCTGCTGATGAATGGATTTTAATTTGATTAAATGAAGCAGCCTTGGATGATTTCCACATACAACTCCAAAGTTCAAAAAGTTCAGACAGTGAGGAAAATGCAACTTTGAGAACAATGCAGTGTTATTAAAACTACTTTGGCTTGTATTTCACAGCATATTTCTTTATCCTGTCAAATTCATGTTATGATGAAATATAAGGTACATAAATGATAGGTGGTGATTTATCCCTGTCCAGGGCTCAGAAATGCAGTTCTATTCAGTTAAATCTGAATGCATTTGGATTATATGGATTGATTTGCTGTGACTGGAATGTAACGTTAATGTCATTACAACCCCATTCCAAAAAAGGGATGTAAACGAAATGCAAATAAAAGCAGAATGATTTCCAAACCTCATGAACTCATATTTATTTTGATAGAACATACTTGTATGTAATTAGGTCAACTGGTAATAGGTCAGTAGCATTTTAGAGGCATAGGTCCATCAATCTGCTCCTAACAGTTGTGGAACAATTTCAGAAAAATCTTCCTCAACATAAAAGTTCACCCACCATCTACAGTGTATAACATCATGAAGCGACTCAGTGAATCAGGAGGAAAGCTGAAGCTCAACACTGGATGTTTGTGATCTTCGGGCCCTCAGGCAGCACTGCATTAAAAACAGGCATGATTCTCTATTGGAAATCACTGCAGGGGCTCAGAACACTTTGAGAAATCACCATTTGTGAAGACGGTTCAATCTGCTGTGTATTCATCCGACCACAGACCCAGAGTGGACTGCAGCCTTTCTGGATTCTGTTCACATGTGGCTTCTTCTTTGCATGACACAGCTTCAACTTACACCTGTGGATTGTTTCAACATCTGATATGTTGTTTAGCATCGACTGGAATTACATTTCACTTACAATTTATTTACATCCAAATTTTTTTGAAATTGGGGGTATATCACAGAGTTTATAACAATCCCAAACCCAATAAAGATGCATTTCCACATACGAGACCTTTGATCATGCTGCGTTTTTTTAAATGAGCATTTTCCATACTACGTGAGCCTTTTCTCATTTGGGGTTACATGTGAAATTTACAATAGTTTAAAACATGTAGTAATGATCTTTAGTTGTGAAGATGCACGTTGACTATAGGCTGAGTGGATGGAGCGGGCGTTGCTGGAAGGTGACGTTAACAAATACTAACAGCTGAGTTGCAGCCACACAATGCTGAACAGGAAGGTTATCTGTCGCAGATGATTTATCTCAGCGCTGCCTCCAGTCAAAGCAGGTCTCTTATTAGTAAAGGTTGCTAGTTATCAAGACACACAGGGGGACACGGCTGCCTTTCAAATGACATTGCGCAAAAGTGGCTCCTCGTTCTGTGAGCTCTTGGTCTGCACTTGATAGCGAGGCATTACATTATTAATGTATTTTCATTTGGATGTGATAGTACAAGCCAGAGCTGCTTTTCCATGGAGATTGTTTTTACTGTTTGCCTGGAAGATAAAGCCTCTTTCCGGCCCCCTGATGCTGTAAAAGAGTCATCCAGAAGGCTTAGCACCGCTGGTGACAGAGTCTGTGCTTCATGCTTTATCATAATACTCATTTAAAGTGTGACATCATTATCATGCTCCTCTCCTGGTTTCAACAAGAGAAATGTGACAAATTCCCGTGACTCCAATTAGGCACTAGTTTAACTACCTCCATTTACTAAGGTATTAGCGCTGATATCCTGTCCTCAAACTTGCACTAATTCCTTGTTTTATGTGTCTCGGGCCACAGTTCAGGACTGTGCCCAAGGACTCGCCAAAAATGAAAGCGGTAACAGAGTTTTCCTCATTTTGATGATGCAATCAGGAGTTTAGAAGGCAGCTTTTGAAGAGTTTAATTGAAGTGTGATTAATGAACAGGGTGAAAGGCAGGGATGGGTAGTATATGGTTACATGTACTTTACTAGTTTTTATATACCTCTGAGAGTAGTTGTTTTGCAGACTACCTTTTACTTTTACTCAGTTACATTTGGCAACAGCTTGATGAATAGGAGTCATTTTTAAGTGTCCAGAATATCAACTAAATACAGTGGTACTCCGGCTAACAAACGCTTCTGGGAACAAAAAATCCGGGTACTGAAGAAAAAAATTGGCTAAAAATTTGAACCGATTAACAGGAAAAAATTCGGGTAACACAAGAGAATGACCCGGAAGTAAACTATCACCCAGATGTAAACAGTCAACACAATAACATGTGAAAGCTCCTGCGGGACGTAATAGGCCGAATGCTAACCACGAGTAGCTCGATGTCTCTGCTACAGAGCTGCCTGCTCCTTAACGGTGCTGTAGCCTGGGTGTCAGGCTAACTCCACTCCAGTGGTGTTAGCCGGCTCCATAGTGTTGTTAGCTTACAAAGGTGGAGGCTCCAGGTCCAGTATTGTGGTGTTAGCCCGCTTCAGAGTGTTGTTAGCTTACAATGGCGGAAGATTCCACTTAGAAGCTAACAACACTCCAACGCTGGAATGGGACCCTGCGCCGCTATAAGCTATCAACACTCCGGAGCCGGCTAACACAACAACGCTGGACAAGGACCCTCCACCGTTGTAAGCTAACAACATTGCATAGCCAGCTAACACCACAACGCTGAACCCAGAGCCTCTGCCGTTATAAGCTAGCAACACTCTGCAGCTGGCTAACACAGCTCTTGTTAGCAATAGCTAACAACAGTAACCGTAAACACACTGGAGCTGTGCTTACATCTATGGACGCGTGTGAACACACAGCAGACAGAGACCCAGTGTCCACCGACACGCGCTGCAGGACGACATTCATCACTGCCAAGTCATAAGCCCAGGTAAGAATACATTCTAAATCATTTTTAGAACTAATTTCATGCATTCCGTTTCAGATAATTAACATAATTTCCTTT
>JAQQAE010017285.1:0-11517 GCA_029823295.1 Pseudamia nigra
GCGCCCCGTCTCCACTGTACACAGTGTTAACAGTGCACTGCTTCCCCCTCCTGAGCCGCCGGATGGTGGACCAGAACATCCTCGAGGCCATTCAGAAGTCATTCTCCATGGCCTCACCAAACTCCTCCCACGCCCAGGTTTTTGCCTCGGCAACCGCTGAAGCCACATTCCGCTTGGCCTATTGGTGCCCATCAGCTGCCTCTGGAGTCCCACGGGCCAAAAAGGCCTGATAAGACTCCTTCTACAGCTTGATGGCATCCCTCAGCACCAGTGTCCACCAACGAGTGCAGGGGTTGCTGCTGCGACAGGCACTGACTGCCTTATGGCCACAGCTCCAAAACAACTGCCTTGACAATGGAGGCATGGAACAAAACCCACTCGGACTCAATGTCCCCCGCCTCCCCCGTGACGTGGTCAAAGCTCTGCCAGAGGTGGGAGTTGAAGCTCTTTCTGACAGACATTGCCAGCAGACCCTCACAATACGCTTGGGCCTGCCAGGTCTGACCAGCATCCTCCCCCACCATTGGAACCATCACCGATCACCAGGTGGTGATTGGTTGACAGCTCCGCCCCTCTCTTCACCTGAGTGTCCAGGACATACAGCCGCAAGTCCTATGATACGACCACAAAGTCAATCATCGAACTGCAGCCTAGGGTGTCCTGGTGCCAAGTGCACACATGGACACCCTTATGCCTGAACAAGGTGTTTGTTATAGACAGTCCATGACGAGCACAGAAGTCCAATAACAAAGCACCACTCGGGTTCAGTTCAGCGGGGCCGTTCCTCCCAATCACACCCCTCCAGGTCTCACTGTCTTTACCCATGTGTGCATTGAAGTCCCCCAGCAGAACAATGGAGTTTTTGCAGTTTGATTTTTGTTTTTCAGCTTATGACACCTGCGCTTGTGTTTTGTTTTTGGCAGTGTTCTTAACATTGATTTTGGTCTCCTAGTGCATTGCCATGTGCATGAGTACCAAGTTTATGCTGTATGTCAAAAATATGCCTAAGAGGGTTTTATTTCCAGTCTCTTCAAACTAATTCACACACCGCAAGTGACTATTGCAGACCAGCAGAAACCTAAACTGCAATTTGTGCTGATGAGAAATGAGACTGAGCAGTTTTTAAAGAAAAGACACATGTAACATGTCCTCGTGACTTATAAGAAGTACCTGACTGCTTTTTGGATTTGAATTTTTTCCAACATAGCTTGTACATGTAGTGCTGTACAGAATCCAGCATTTGGCCCATTACAGCTTCTGGATCTCCTACCATCATGACTCAAACTTTGCACCGATAAGATCCCACATATGATACAGACATCTCCAGCCTATCTGCGAGTTCACATGTCTCTGCTGCTAAAATGTGATGGTACTACTTATGATAATCACAGTCAAATAAATCTGTCAGTTACCTGTAAATACAAAAATAGGCTGTAAAGTGGCCAAAGGATGTCAAAGAGGAGCTGATGCCTTTTGAAAGCACATGACTAAACTCATTCGTGGCATAATTACAACCCAGGCTGAAGGCCAGGGACACGTTTAAGAAATTCAGTGTTTCCCAAATTATCAAGCAAAAATGAGTTTTGAATATTAATTTTTATAAGTACGTCAGTTTCCTGGGTTCTGTTCACATCTGCAATTAGTGAACTTGGACAGGATCATAAATGTGTCATGGCTATTTGATTTATTAATGGTTTTATTCATTTATTTTGTTTATTTCATGATGATTTTGTTGATGTTAACTTATTCCTTTTGTGGATATGTTTTACTGATTATGTAGCTAATCATTTTTCACATTTTTCATCATTTTCTTGATTGTTTTGTTCACTTGTTTATTTTATGAATTATTTTGTTACTTTTATATTTTCTGTTACTTTGGGATACTTTGTTTTTGGGTTTATTTCATTTCAGCTAATTTTGTAGCCTATTCCTGTTTTTGGAATGTTTTGTTGAATATTTTGTTCCTTTATTTAAAAAAAATTTGTTCACTTTGTGGATTATGTGGTTAGTTTTTGCTCATTTTATATTGCACTACTGCTCTTCAGATTTCATCAACAGGCGCAGAATTAGAACATCAATTCATGTTCTATATTTCCATTCTGTAATTTATTTTCAGTACAAGAAAATGGACATAGCATCATATTTTTCAATGAGTTTTTTTAAATTGTGGGATCCAAGGAACCAGAAGATGCATAAAAAAAGATAAAAGCATGATGTTTTCTGTGCAGCGCTATGTGTTTTCACCGCTTACCTGTGTGTGCAAATGCAGCTGGGTTTTACTGCGCGTGGGAAGAGCCGAGCTGCAGACCACCAGTAAAGCAAGTCAAGCGCCCCTGCAGAGACAGAGAAGAAAAGTGTGTAATTCCAGCAAACAGAATAAATGAGCCTCATGTGTGGACACAAATTCTAGGCGGGTGTGACCACAAAGAGCCATCTATGCATTTATCAAAAAGCAAAGAATCCGAAAAGTTTTACTTCACAGTTTATCTTCATACACTGCACAATGATGTACGTTTTGTGCCTTCTTTATAGACTTTAAAGGAAAAGCACTGCAGATGTACGGAGGGAAGATGGATGGCTGAGTGTCAGTCTTCGTCTGTGGGGGTTTTCTGAGAAGCAGCTAAAAAGGTTGGAGAGGAGTGGCTTTAAGTGTGGAAGTCTATAAACCCCATTATTCATGGCCAGCTTTCTGATTATTAAATAACTCCATTAGACAAATTGAAACAAGACAGCTCTTTTGATAAATGTATGGGTTTCGGGAGGATAGTATGTCACTTTATTGCTTACCGTCAGGACAAGATATGAGTTGTATGTGTTCAACAATTTGGACATTTTGGCCAAATTTAATTATTTAGTTAATTGTTGATTCATTTGTTTATTGTCTTGATTATTCTGTTCAAGCCTTACGTAGATTAACTCACATTAAAAATGACATGCTGTAGCAGTCACAATACCCCTCTTATTTCACAAGTAAATATACTGGTGCCTTAATAAACTCCTTAAGAGTAGATCAGGAGATGTGTTTTTGTGATGCATGTGGCTATTGTCCCTCCACCATCACTAAAACAAATTTGAATTTGAAATTTAGTTAAGCAAACCTGCATCTTTTATGTTCTTTTATGTGTGTTTTTCTATTTATCCTCTACCTTCTGCACATAAGACAACATTCTGTATTAAAAATACACTCCTGTACATTTATTAATGTACCTGTTTGAACAAAAGATACATTGTTTTAAATGGCCCCAGCAGATAATGTCTGTGTTTCTTTCCATATAAAAGCTGCAAAAGATAAGAAAATACAAGGCTTTTTGAATGAGGCTGATATCAGATAACGATTCTTCGTGCTCTGCAAGCCTTAAACAGCCAAGTCAGTTAAGGATAAACAAAAATTTCTACTGTTCTGACAATCTGCTGTTAAGATCGCAAGGACCTGTGCTTGTAAGTCAATCATGCTTGAGCTTGAACAATAAATGGAATCAGATCGAGTTTGACTCCTCCTCGCTGTGAAAATGTCAAGGCAGGCAGGATGACAGGTTCACAAACCTCTGTCCAATAAAGGAAAGAATCCATATGACCTTTTTGCTTGTTTGAGTGGAATTGACACAGGGCTCTGTAAGTCAAAAGTTTGGGGCCACCCCAGATTTTAAAATATATGTCAAACTGGCTATTTTTTGATACAAAGAAAAACAATATTTATATAAGTACTTATGAGATTTATTAATTATATCAATTTAGCAATGACATCAACTTTTGTCAACATAAACCCAAACTTTGGCTTCATCAAAATACCCTCCTTTTGCGTTATCACAGAAGAAATTCTGGGCATCCTAAGCAAAAACGAGTCAAAGTATATGTGTTCTGTCCTCAGTCGAATGTAATACCTGTTCAGTTAAACAAGGGTTAAAATGTTCCATAATGATTCAGTAAGAAATAATTGGTCATTTGTCTGCCATAATTCATGTTAAATATGTGTGTAGAAGTAAAAAAAAAAAACTCTTCTTACAGTAAGTAATGTTTCATCTGCATTTTATTTTGAAGCCATAGTTAGTAGTTGCAATGCATCTTGGGTAACACAAGCTTCTTTGTTGAAAAAGTGTATCCAGTAGCCTGCACACTCATGTTCAAGCTGTCTGTGTTATACTAACCCTAACCCTAACCCATTTCCAAGATGCGTCACAATGGATGTATCATTGGCTGTAACAATGTCACCTCTTTATGCACATTGGACACATGCAAAAAAGGTGCTGCATTTGAAAATGTTGCACCTTGGAGTGCTGCACACCACAGGGTGTTGAGTGCATGAAAACTCCACCTGATTTTAATGCAGCAGGAGTGAAAACATGTTGCTTCATGAATTCAGACATGAGAAAAATGTACAGACATAAAGATTAGAGGAATATTTGAAATGATTACAATAATGGCAGAAAAGTGACTGTTGCTGCATTATTCTGCTGCAGTGAAACAAATAATGAGCTTTCAGTTCGTGACCATTCTTAGCCTTAAGCAGAGGTGGGTAGTACTCAAGTACATTAATACCTTTTACATTTGTGCAACAAGGTTCATACTGTCTTCAACAAATGAATACATTTACTGTTATTCTTTTTTGTAGACAGACGTAGGTTTATTTATCTTGACATGTTTTGACAACAGGAAGTTTACATGCACTATACATGAGTAGTGTTTTAAAAATATGTACTTCTGAGAGTTCTTTGTAGAATACTTTTACTTTTTCTCAGTTACATTTGAGATGAAAAGAAATGTACTTATACTCAATTACATTTATTTCCATGAGTGAACCAGCTCACAGCTCAGTGAGTGAAACAGGATAAAATTGTAAAAATTTACAAAATAATGAGTTCAATTAAACAAAAGGCCTAAATAGTTGAGTCAAATAGAAATAAAAATGTACAAAAAATGCAACAAAATGAGTAAAAGAAGACAAAATGAGCAACCGTGGTACAAATTAAAAAATAAATAAATAATCAAATAAGCTACAAAAATGAAAAAATAACAAAACATTTATAAAAACCAATTTCTGAAGCTGTAACACATTCCCCGTTATGAACTTACTCACTACATGAGTAGTTTTTTTATGAGATGCTCTTTTCTTTTACTCGAATACTGATTTTACATACTGTTTATGAGTACTTCTACTTGAGTCACTAGAATTAAGTAACAATACTTTTACTTGAGGACTGTTCCTATCTACTCTACCCACCATTACCATAAGTGTGTGGGTTGAAAGGGTCTGTGGGCTGTAAATAATACTCCTCTTGAGTAGATATGACTGCACGGCAGTAGCATTAAACTGAGTAACGCCACATGCATTCCCACTTTAATTTGAACCAAACCGAAGCTGCAATCAAAATTGTACCTTGAGGTTCCTTTTCATGGATTGAAAATGACTTGGAGCGTTTCAGTGTCAGTACTGTCGCTTATCAGTCGCCTGTGTAATTTGTCCCATTAGAATTCTGTCCTGTAATCCCCCATTAACGTCACAGGTGGATGCCTCCTTCCACTTTTCACAGAGAAACAAGATAAGAAGTTTGGGAGCGCCTCATCTCTATTTTCAAACACTCTCCTGGCTCCTAAGTGCTTAACAAACAATCAAGATCCTCTGCTGATAGCATCACACCAGCCTGGATTTATCATGATTACCATCCAAAAGTTTGTTTTTCTAATGGGAGTTGGAATTAATTTTATCCCCCTGTAGAGAAGAAGAGCGTGAAGCTGAGCAGGTCGGTTGGTAACAAATGGAAAAAACAAAACCTTCTAAGTCGGAGAAGGTAATAAAAGCAGAAAGAGTAAAACAACAAGAATGAGATTGGTGAGAGATTAGAACTGCCTTTCCCAAATGTAAACTATGAGCTGTCTTCTTCAGCTTAACCCTCAATCATTGTGCTCGTGTGATCAAATCACGTGACATTTCCAAAGTGCTGTAACAAAGACGCTAGGAGAGCTGCTGTCCCTGTCTCTCTCCCAGTTTTTATTTGGCTTTGACAGAATCATAATCAGAATGATCTTTATTGCCAAGCATGCATACACATACAAGGAATTTTACTTGACATTGAGGTGCACTCATGTTAAAGTGCTCCAAAATGACGCGGCAGCCGACAGGCCCCTCATACAGTTGGGGGTAAGTGGGGGTGGGGGTAGGGTACGCTAGCAATAGAGAGAAAAAAGCACAGTTTCCAGAATTGGACTCAAAAAGATGAGCAAAATTATGGACATGTAGAAAAAAAACCCTCTTATTGCACATTTAGCAGACGGTTCCCACACATTAACAAAGCAAGGTCAGAGAGAGTTGGGGTGTGTATGTAAAATGTGTATATGATCAATGGATGCATTGTGTATTATCAGTTCTGACAGACCATGTAAAACCAGAGTTATGATAGATTTAATTTGGTAGTACAAAATAATTAGTCCAAGTAGGATGAGAGGGGATGGACAGGTGCTGCATTTCTTTTGATATGCATTTTTTGTCATCATACAAAATAGAAAAAAATATTTGAATCAGCTGATACTGCTCTAGGGCGACACAGTGGTGCAGTGGGTAGCATGTTTTCCCCGTGTCTGCGTGGGTTCTCTCCGGGTACTCGAGCTTCCTCCCACAACCAAAAACATGCACTAGGGGTTAGGTGAATTGGTGACTCTAAATTATCCATAGGCATGAATGTGAGTGTGAATGGTTGTCTGTCTCTATGTGTCAGCACTGTGATGAACTGGCGACTCATCTAGCGTGTACCCTTTGCCCTAAATCAGCTGGGATTGGCTCCAGCATCCCCCCTGACCCTTGCAAGGATTAAGGGGTAGAAAATGGATGAATGGATGATACTGCTCTATGTGCTGAATGTACAAGAGGGGTCTGATGCGGATCAGGTGGGAGGCGTCAAAATCGGTAGAACTGAAAGTCAATCGCATGACGTAGTGTATCGAGGCAAAATAATTTAAAAATGGCCAAAAGCGGGTCAGATCCCTAAGAGTTTATGTACAATGTTGAAAATAGTAAAGAATAAACACTGAGAAGACATTCAAACTGTGAAATGTATGGAATTATGTAGTGAACAAAAGTGTTAAAACAACCCGGAACATATTTTATAGTTTAGATTGTCAAAAGTACAGGAGTCACATATAGCTTTGATGACAGCTTTGCACATTCATGGTGTTCTCTCATCAAATTCACCAGGTACTCACCCCAAGCAATTGTCAGAGCTGAGTTAATTTGTGCCATTTCTTAACGTCTTTAATGTGCTTTAGATCATCAGTTGCCTGCTGACTTTGTTAAGTAAAGAGAACAGATAATCATTACTTTAGGAAATGAATTTTAGTCGATTGGAAAATTCTCAGCAACTTTTAATTAGATTGTGTCCCCAAGCGCAGTCACCAAAACCATCTATCTGATGTGTTGCAGACTGGTGGCTACTGAGGAAGGCTATTTGAATAAACATCTCTTCAGTAGTAGAGGTAGCTCTTGTGCTTCCACTCCTGGGACAGTGTTCATCAAAGATAGTTTCATCGTAGTATTTTATTATTTAGGCGAATGCTCTTGGGGACACATTCAAAGTTGTTGATGTTTTTCCTATTGACTGACCTCATTTCTCAACCTAATTATGGACTGTCTTTTCTGTTTCCTTAAGTGATTGATTCTTGCCATAATATGGTTTTGCACAGTAGCTGTTGTAGCACTAATAGGGCTATTGACTCTATCCTCACCCTTCTTCTACACAAGATAAATCATGGTCTAAAGCACATTAACAAGGAAAGGAATGGCAAAAATTAACTCTTGACACACCGCAAGTTTCTATGCTGTTATCACTTGAAATGCACATTTATTTGGAATTTGTATATACTGAATGACCTGACTTTCTCAGCATGTTTTTTCTTAAAAGCTTAAAAAGAGCAAATGTAGACATGTGGACAGACTAGTCATCAGTGTTATGTTGTAAAAAACCAATTGAACTTGAAGTGTTTATCAGTCAAATCAAAACTAGCATTCCTCTACTTTAGTGTCAAAGATAGATAATAAAGCCTCTGAGATCATTAAATGTTCCATCTACTCTTGGTTGCTCACATGTAATGGAAATATTGGAAATCCATTCACCTGGAGGTCAAAGGTCAATTATAACCACCAAGTTCCACCAGACTGACAAATGGACACTAAAACAGGACAAAGGGCTGTCAATTTCTGTAAAACCCATATTAATTTACAACACAATGTCAACAGCATTTACGTATGTAACAAAGAAGGCACATTGTTAAGAAGAAACAATGTCCATCATCTGCAAATTAATAATATACATATATCTTCTGGACATCAGTAGGTCTGGCTTGTCTGCAGGATTCATGTTTATCTGAGCTCAGAAAATAACACAGAAGCTCAGATGAGATTATCTAAACCTGTGCTTTAAAGTACAGAATCCAAATTAATATCTACTTAGCAATTGTTTGCAATTTTAAGATACAGTAGTCCCTCACTATATCGCGGTGCATGTCTCGCAGCCTCACTGTTCTGCGGATTTTTTTTAGTGCAATTTTCATGTTTTTTTTTTAACAGTGTATGATGCATTGTGTCCTGATTGGCTAAAGGAGAACCTGCTGTGTTCTGCGTCCTGATTGGCTAAGGGACTGTAGGCATGCTGGCATGGTGGCATGTCTGTTTATAAGAATCTTTTCGCCCAGAAGAAAAAACTGCGCCAACAACTACCCAAAACTACATTCTTCACAAGGAAAATGACAAATGCACCATGGCCTTCATTGGAATAAAGACGCTACACCTTAAAGCAGAAGCTGGTCCACCCTAAGGACAAAATACCCAGACACAAGCTGGACAGTGTAGTTTATGCAGTCCAATGCAGTGAAGAATGCTCAGAACTGTATATTGGGGAAACGAAACAACCGCTTCACAGGCAAATGGGCCAACACACGAGAGCCACAGCCTCAGGACAGGATTCTGCAGTTTACCTGCATCTCAAGGACAAAAAACATTCCTTTAAGGACAACAATGTTCAGATCTTGCCCAGAGAACATAGGTGGTTTGAGCAAGGAGTGAAGGAGGTCATTTTTGTGAATCTGAGCAACCTTCTCTGAATGAGGGGAGGACTAGGACACCATCTGTCACCCATTTACCACTCAGTTCTAAAAACTTTACCTGGCCAAACTGCAGCAAATCTCCTGGGTCACTCACACCCCTCTTGCTGTCACCATCCACAGAGTGAAACCGTCAATGACCCCTTCCTCCACACCCCTGCATTGTCAAGGACCGGGACCCTAATGACTCTGTAACAACCCAGGTGAAACTAACACCTTTTAGGATGAAAGGGTGAAGTCCTGAGCCACAGAGTATAAATTCTGGATGTCTACATGTGACCAGTAAGAACTGAAGAAGCTTCCTGGATAGGTAGCGAAATGTCTTCAAACCGAATTTCCAGTCCAGTCGACAGAAGGAAAAACCACATGCCTTGGATACCATGATCTTGATGACTGAGAACCATCACGGATTCATTGTCTGTCCTTTTACCATTTGGTTGTAAAGACCTCTGTGGTTCTTACCTTAAAAGGTGCTGCATAAATAAAACTTCACTTACTTGCTTAATTAAAATGCAGATAGGATCAAATGCAGGCTGAAATACAAACTACAAATCAGAAAAAGTTCTGCAAATTTTAATAAGCCATTTGAAATCTACTTCAACTTCAGTTTGCCTATTATATACTGTACTCTCACAGATCCTCATTAATATCTTTCAATTTTATTACATAGTGTGATATGTGGAATATCCAAATCCATTCCTATCCTTCTTTGAGTGATGCTGTTTTTAAAGAGCAAAAGACTGATAATTGCTTTTCTTCTCATGCATTTTGCAAAAATTAAATCCTTTTTTTCCTTATAGGACAGGGATTTTCAACCAATGGTCCACAGCCCCCTGCTGATCTGTGAAGGTCCCTGGCCTTGCACAGTAGTTTCGATGTCTAGCCAGCACCATCACAGATTGGTTGGTAGTAAGGAAAAAGGTAGCAACAGAGTTGATAGTTGAGCAAGATTCTGCTACATGTCATTTGAACAAAGGTTTGACTTCACAGGAGGCTGGGAAATGTAAGAGGAAAAGACACAGATGACCCAAAATATAGTGAGGGGTACCTCACATAGCATGGATTTACCTTCACTATAGCCAAAGGAGGTGACGAGGTACCACTGTTTCATATGTTTGTTCATACGCACAGGTAATAATTTTATAAACTTCAGGGCTAAATAAAAGTAATTAAATGAAAATTAAACATATTTGACTTAAAGTCCTTATTTTTTCCATTTGTATTACAGACCAGAAACAATGAAATAGCTGTGCATTTTCAAATAAAACTGAAGGTTGACCAGATTTCTTTTTTTTTCTTTCAATACTATCCAGTTTTTCTGATTTGTGTTTTTATGTTGGTTCAGAAATAGCAGTTATATCAGTTTAAATAAATCATCCTCTCCAAAAGACAATTACACCTAAGTGTTTAAATAGCAGGCTCTTTGCATGTTGGGTTCAATGTGTTATGGGTATCATGCCCATGTGTGCAGACACTTTCATCCTTGGCCTGTCAGACATGTTCCAGTCCCACATCTTAATTCCATCATCCAAAACCTTACAGCTCGGTGGTGGCCAGTATTACCCAGGACAGAAGCAATATGTGTTCCTTTTGTACAAACAGATGTCGTTGGCGCTTTGGGTGACTTGGCCCACGATGCACTTGTGTAATGGCAGCCATTTTCAGACAGAAAGTCTATGAAAAAAAGGCAAGCTGGCTGGAGTGAGATGTGAACAGACTCTTTAACCTGCCACCATCTGTCACTGCCTGGATAAGCAAAGCAACCAACACCTTGGCCTTGTAAGCACAATGATTATGCTCCGTGTAATTATGAGGTGTAGCAAAGCTTTAATGAGGTTCACAAAATGACCAAGAAATCAAGAGCTGGGATGTCACAATGGAGAGACCGAAGTCACAAGAGAGCAAAACTAGGATTACTTGTAAAATACTAATGGTATACCCAGTGTTTTGATGGGAAGCTTGTCCAATTCTGGTTTTCATTTGCATATGCCGTGGATATCAAAAGTCTACACACCCGCTGTTGAAATGCCAGGTTTTTGTGATGTAAAAAATTGACACTAAGATAAATAAATTCACCACTTTTTCCACCTTTAATGTGACCTATAACCTGTACAATGCAATTGAAAAACAATCTGAAATCTTTCAGGGAGGTGAAGTAAAAATAAACAATTGAGATAATGAGGTTGCACAAGTGTGCACACCCTCTTATAACTGGGGATGTGGCTGTGTTCAGATTTAGCCAGTTACACTCAAATTCATGTTAAATTGGAGTCAGCACACACCTGTCACCATTTAAAGTGCCTTTGATTAATTCCAAATAAAGTTCAGCTATTGTAGTAGGCTTTTCCTGATATTTTTGTAGCCACATCTTCCAGCACAAGTCATGGTCCACAGAGAGCTTCCAAAGCATCAAAGGGATCTCATTGTTCA
>JAQQAE010017286.1:0-11516 GCA_029823295.1 Pseudamia nigra
GGAGAACATACAAACTCCACACAGAAAGGCCCCACCACCCAGTGTTGGGATTGAACCCAGGACCTTCTAGCTGTGAGTGCTACCCACTGCACCCAACCTTGTTTCCAAAAAAGTTAAGTCACTGTGTAAAATATAAATAGAAAAAGAATGTGATAATTTTCAAAACACTCAAACACTGCATTTAATTAAAATATAAAAAAGACAACAGATCATGTTGGAACTGAGTGATTATAGATAGTTTATAGAAAATATTTATCATTTTGAATTTTATGCCAGGGTCAATTGCATGAAAAGACTTAAAAATCACACCATGTCAAATATTTAGATTATCTGTGTTTAAAAAGAGCATCCCAGAGAGGCTGAGTCTTTCTGAAGTATACAGATGGCAAATGGATCATTACTCTGTGGCAAGACTGCACTGGTAACAATTTAAGAATATATTTCTCAGCACAAAATTTCAAAGAATTTAGTGTCTTCATTTTCTACAGTTCATAATAACATTTTGATTTTGAGAATGAGGAAAAAAAATTCTATACAGTATGTAAGGGACGAGGCTGAAAACCAGTACTGGATGATTTTGTAGCCCTCAGACAGCATTGCATTAAAAGCAGACATTATTCTGTCATGGTCATTACTGTATGGGGTCAGGAACAATTCCAGTAAACATTTTCTGTGAACACAGTTAATCACTACAAACTCTACTATGCAGGGATAACACCTTATGTAAAGCAGACCCAGAAATGCCAATGCTCCCTCTGGGTCTGAGCTTATTTAAAATGGACTAAAATGGAGTGTGGAAACTGCCCTGTGGTCAGACCAGTCCAAATTTAAAATTCTTTTTGTGTCCTCCAGTCTAAAGGGCACAGCATCAAAATTAAAATGTAATATAAAAAAATGACCACACTTTCGGTTTTAGTATTTGATATATCATTGTTGTGCTATTTCCAATTAAATATGGGGTTTCAGTGTTTTGCAAATTATGGCTTTCTGTATGTATTTACATTTTGCCTTGTGATTTCACTTTTTTGGTAAGAGGGTTGTATTATTGTCCAAACATCCTACGCCATCTTACGTTTATTTTTTTCATGTCAGCATTTTTGCAGTAAGAAAATAACATTTGCATAAAATGCTGAACAACCCACTGTATTTAAAGTTTTTATTTTATACCTAGAGAAATTAAAGCAGCTGTAATTCATTTGTGGCATTTTTAAATTTCATATATGTCTATGCAATGTCGATAAAGTCTTAGCTTAGTTTAGCCTAGTTATCTGAGTTTGATTAGCTTATCTTATGCAGTACAATATTTGTTCAAAATGGCAAACTACCTACTGAATTTCAAGTTTTATAGAGGATTTAAAGCAGCTGGAATTCAACAGATTTTTTGCACAAATCTTATTGTATCATCACTGGTTTCAACACATAAATACTTTCACTGGGGTTATGTTTTCTTTCATGTGTCATTATTTTTTTTCTGTTTTTGCAGTCTCAGTGTCTTTAATGTCATATTCAAGTCAAATATTTAAATTTAGTTACAGTATTTTTGTCTTTTTATCATATTGAGGTGTCCAAATCCTGCACAGTGTGAAAAAGCTTTGCACACATTTTTGTAGTCTCATGGTAGGTTTGGGTAAAGAGTCCCTCAGCTTTTCACACTGATAATCCTCTTAGACATTCACGCTGATGAAAAGTCATGCAAAAACACCCAGATATGAGCAGAAATCCCTCAGTAACGCAGTACCCATGATTCTGGGCATCTGTTTTTGTATCATGGTGACAGTTTTGAGCTGTAACTAACATTCTCTGTACGCCTCGTTCACCTCTGAGATTAGGTTTCTCTCCTGAAGGCAGACATGCCTCTATCCATCTGGGAGCCACTAATGTATTCACTCATATCTTTAACTCTGCTGCTGCTCCCAGCGCTGCTCAGAAACGAGCCCAGCCTCAAAGAATGGACAGCATCATCTGTCTGCAGCTGGGCTATATGGCCAGAAATGTTATTATGATAAATGTTTTAGATCAGTTCCTATATATAATTATCCTAATAAATGTCAAAATTGTGTAGTTCAAATTTAAGTGCTGGTTTTTAGACAGGTATTTGTTTTTAGAGTATTTGAAAAATTATGCAGAACGATGAAACAAGATGCAACTAGAGGAAGATTTAAAAAAAAAACACGCACAAAAACGACACCCAAGGCACAATGCTGAAGACCAAAAAAATGCAATATGACATATATGCTGCAAAATACAAAAACATAAACTGTGCAAGAAAGTGTAAACAAATACACTATCAAACAGACAAGAAAACGCAGAAAAGTAAAATATTATGTAACAGGTGCAAAAAGACAAAAAAAATTAAATGATTCAAAAATCAAGTTTGTTCTGATAAGAAGGTTATTTTTCATGCATATACAATTATTGCACCCTAAGTAAAAAAGATACAACAATAGCATTAAAAAACAATGAACAGGGTAAGTAAAATAATTTATCCCACTCAACTTGGTAAACATGTTTGCAAGGTAAAAATGTAAGCAAAAGATGCAGAAAAATGGAAACGATTAAAAAAAGGAGAAAATGACAAAAAGAGATGTCAAAAAGTAATGGCAAAAACATTTCTGTAGAGTTTTATTTTTGCAGCCTTCTGCTCATTCAGTTAATTTATTTTGACTTAGTGTCATAAAAGTCAGTGATAGTTAATCAAAATAATAAAATGGGTCTCATTTGAGTTTTTATTCAGGAATTTTAACCATTTCGTATGTGATTAAGGCAAAGTACGAAAGATGCAAGAAAAATCTGTACAATAATACTGTAAATGTAATTATCACAATCTAAAAATATATCACATTAACAGTAATATTGGAGTTAAGGCCCAGCTGTATGTCACATACATGATCCCCAGGTATGACTTTGCCCATGTAGGAGTGCGCAAGATATGTGAGCAGTGTCGGGTCAGTATTGAACCGCACACAGCTAAGACAGCTGAGTGTCTTCTGGCTCCATGCTGCAGACATCATCCTCTGAAAGCTTTGACCCACTTCCAACACCCTTCCTCCTCCTCCTCCTCCTCATCACCCAAACACACTGCGTACTGAAGCAGCTTTGCCTCAGTGTGCTGAAGCTGCAGTGGAGCTCTGCATACCAGTACTCCAGAGGCAGATGGGTGTGTCACTCTAATAAATAAATAATAATGTATGAGTATCTGTCTGTGCTGTCAGGCTACATGTGTGTAGATGTGTTTGCCCACAAGCATTGTGAGACCTTAGTGAAAGTCACTGGTAGATGCTGCCTCTGCTGAAAATATTGAGTTTCTCACAAGGTAGAAAGACAAGGTAGAAATCTATCACTAAGCTAAGGAAGAAAATGAATCGTTCATACATGTGATGAAACAGATGAGTTCTTTGTGATAGTTGTGAGAAAGATTCAGAGGAGAGACAGAGCTTCCATGGAAAGGATGTGCACATGTCCAATGTGCATTTTGGTGGGGTTTTTTTAATAAACAGAGACAAATTCAAACGTGAGGTTGATAGATAGGGTTCAGGGTTGATGTGGATGCATTGGGTGTAAAAGCAAACATAAATACTTCTGCGTTCTTGCATCTTTTATAACATTATCATTTTGCAACTTGTTTTGCAACTTTGTCTTACTATTAATTACAAATCTGTACTAATCATCTGATTTCATCATTCCTCAAACTTGAAACAATAATGATCTGACATTCATCATGCTAATTATCCATAATGACTAACATAGGGTTGTTCATAATTGACCAAGTAAGGGTGACACCCATGAATACTAGTCCTTCATTTTTTTTCATAAACTGATATTTCTCTGACCTTGCTTCCTGTCTCTTACATAGTCAGCTACCAAATAAAAACACAGTAAATAGCCACAAAAATATGTATTTTAAGCCATGAAAAATCTTTTCAGAAATGTAACATGGATTAAATTATAATGTAGACAATAGTGCTGCATGTAGCCTTGCAGGCAAAGGTATAAAAAATACAAGGTTAAAAAATACAGGTTAACACTGTAACCAGACAAAGTTCAAGAACAGAGCTGTTATAGTAATTTACCAGTAGACAGTAGCACAGTTCACCAGCTGAGCAGCAGCACATGCTGTAAAACTAAGAAGTATCAATATGTGATCAGACCAAATGTAATGGCAGTGGTTTCTTTCAGGAGGACAGTGTCCACAAGGCCCCATTGAGTGGTTTAATGAGTATGAAATGAAGTGATAAGCTGCGGCCTTCGCAGTTATCAGACATCAACCCAGTTGATCACCAATGGAAAAATACAAACTGATTTGTTAGATGTCAGACTAAAGTGTCAGTCTGGTCTTCTTCATCTCCATTGTCAAAAAGCCATACAAATAAACTAGAGGGACTCAGAGATACCTCCACCATGGCTGTTGTTCACCCAAACTGTTATTTTTTGACCAGCCAGGAAGATTATGCATTCATGTTGGTTTGTCCGTTGGCAGGATTTTGCAAAAAGTAGTAGATGGATTTTGATGAATCAATGTATCTTTCCGTCTTAAAGAAAGAGAAAAATTGATCCAGAATCCGCATCCTGACCCAGATGATCTCCAAATTTTAATGGGTTCCTCATTGACCCAGGGGCAACCTCTGGTGAATTTCACCAAAATCCATCCAGTAGTTTTTGTGTAATCTTGCTGACAAACAGACAAACCAACATGAATATGTAACCTCCTCAGCTGCAGTAATAGAGAGTTGAAGTCCTGCCCTTCCTGTGTCCCCAGTGGGGCCTGACTTCTGAAGAAATACGAATGCTGGAAGATATTTTTATTTTGATTTATGCCATATTATGTCTGTCTACTGAAAAGACAACTTTACCAGCCAAGAAGGAAAGTCACAATTTGTGTTAAAGATATTTCCAGTCCAGTCGATGGAAGAAAAAACCACACGCCTTGGATACTATGACCTGGATGACTGAGAATCTTCACAGACATGTTAAAGATAATAAACTTACTGGTAGTTTTGTGTGAATATGCTCAGTGGACCATATTTCTGTGTCATCACCAATACCAAACAACCACTGTGTCAGAAAATTTCACCTCATTCTTTAAGAATAAAGTAGTGAAAGATGTGGAAATCATCACATCTGCTACACACGAGCTACAGAGACTATGGAGAGATAATGTTACTGTAGGTCCCTTACACAAGTTTCTGTAGTTTTTAGATTTACATAGCTTCATAATTGTGTTTGTCAACAGTCTGAAACAAACTCATTGACTTATGAAATTATCTTTTACATTGACCAAACATATGTAAAAAAAAATATACATGAGAATATTATCTATGAACCACCACTGGCTGTAATACATTCTTTTTTCCGATATAATCCCATGGGTCACAAGTAGAAGGAGCAGGATGAGGCGCCACAGATGCCTGCCGCATCATTTTGGTGTGCTTCAACCCCCCCTTGGAGGAGAAGCTGCTTTGAGAATGGCTCCCCTTTTGCTCATTCTCTGTCGGAGTCTCCCCCTAAATGGGTCGAGGGAAACCCAAGGGTCCTCAGGGGACAGCGGCTGCTGGACATGTGAGGATCCGTGGACGCATGGGGACTTATGTGTTTTTGAGACGCTGTCCGCTGAGGATGTAATGTGAGTGCACCTTAATGTCAAGTAAAATTCTTTATATGTGTGTGCATACTTGGCAATTAAAGAACATACTTCTCCATTTTAAAATACAGGGGTTCATTCCTCCAGTAGAGTTCAGAATCAGTGCTGAAGTTGCTCTTGAGCTATGACATCTGTTGTCTTTTCTTTGAATTGCCTTAGAATTTGTCACTACTTTCTAAAGGATGCGTATAGATTTAATAGCTGAATTGTTTTGCTTATTCTTTGAATATGTGCACACTCTATTTTAATCCTCCTGAACAGGCCTAGACAGAGGCTGACAGCAGGAAAACTCCACTGGGAAGGAGTGGAGATGCTCATTTAGTCATGGCTGTTACGCACACAGATTTATAGGCAGATTACAAATGAGCACACACAAGTCTGAGAGCATGTAGAAGAAATTGCACCAACACACATACAGCATATTTGGAGGTAAAACCACACACATGCCAGTCATTTGAGGTTGTTATCACACTCTTTCTTAAAGCTTTTTCACTGTGTCTCATAAGTTATCAGGAAATAACTTTACAATCACCTTTCTTTATTATTATACTGCATATTATTATACTGAATATCAGATCATTATACTGAGAACCAGGTCTGTATACCCTGTGTTCTGTGTTATTTGCATTGTCAGTTTTTCTGGAACCTGCTGCAAAACTCACACTACGTCTGTCTGTCTTCATGTCTTTGTCATCGGTCTGTCAGCAGCTGACCTCTCTCAGGCTGACATCACTGACTTTTTTAACAGATGAATGTGTCTGGAGGTTTACACTAAAAGCAAACTGATGCTTCTGATGTGTGATTTCAGCACTTAAACTATTAGGTTGTACAGCGTAAATTCAAGATGGAAAAAAACAATCTTGGCAAACAAAGTTCACTTTACGCAGTTGCTGATGTACAGTACTGTATGTCTTCTTGTTTTTTAATCAGACTGATTTATTTTAGGTGATGTAATACTTGTGTCTGAGTCAGTATGCGTAGTGACATGCATGGTGGTAATGTTTTGAAAAAGCACTCTCATAGTCTATGTGTGTTTCGGTCTGATTTCATAGACCCACAAAGGCCACCGTGAAAACTGTAATTATGAGGTTTAAAGTACAGCGTAGTTCAACAGAATGCTCTGTCAAAACAAAAACAATTTGATCTTGTGTTGCAGGCAGCACCGTTTTCTCAGCACTGTCTGTATATACATGTAGATAATGACAATGCAACACAGAAAAAATAAAAGATGAATCACTTATAAATATAAAGACTGCATTAATTTTAATATCATTCATAGATAATATTGTCAGCCAAATTTTCTTCTTAAGTGAAATAAACTCTTAAAATCCTCATAGATTAATTGGAGAATATTATGAAGCTGAAATCAGGGCTGTTTTTGTGAGCTCATGAAGAGTTGACTCATAGCAATACATGACTCTCACAGGACATTAATGTTACCAACATATGAAGATTTCATCCAACAAGAGTATGATGCTTTACATACATGACTCCAAAACTGACTGGGATGATTTTACTGCACAGTGACTACTCTTATTTTTCATCCTTTAAGCACATTCATCTCACAATAGTTGTATATAATTCAGCCATAATTTTAATGTTTAATGTAGAATTTTCTATTTATTTGTGTGTGTGGGGGGTGTAGGTGGGTGTGTGCACGTTGATTAAAAAATAAAAGCAATATTTTTTCTTGTCTTACTTGTAGTGGCATTTTTTCACTGTGTTTTGTTATTCTCCATTTCCACTACCCCTACGTGTTCAGCTCTACTTGTTCAGTAGGCCTCTTTTCACTTCGGCAATGAGAATGTTGCTTTTCCACTGCAGACCACAGCCTGGCCACTGGTTATGGAGATTTAATGTAAACACATAGTGATGTTACTTTAAAATGACTGCAACTTACAACTATAAGTTATCACCTTTGACATCCAAAAGTTTTTAATGTTTTTTCAGGCAATAACATAGCTGTGTAAACTTGATGTCTGTATGCGATTGATATGTTCTCAGCCTACTTGAAAACGTATGGATTGTCAAACAAAACTTGAAAGGATAACATGGTCCTTAGATGTTAGAAGGCAAAAACAACATAAAACATTAAACACACAAGCCCAACAACTAAGGCTATTTTTCATAATGAAATTACTGACAACAAAAATGACCAACAAAACAACTTCAGGGGTGCCTCAGTGGCTTACCTGGTAGAGTGCACCCACATGGCCCAGGCTCAGATCCAACCTTTGCCCATTTGCTGCATGTCACTCCCCACACTCTTCTCCCATCTTTCCTGTCTCTCTCTACTGTGTCTATCAAATAACGGCAAAAAAGTCCAAAATAAACTGATTAAAAAAACACAGGTATTTACTACATTTATGGTCTCATTTTGCCTCGTTTTGAAACACAGAAGAATAACCAAATCTAATCTCCCACAGTCCCACTCGGTACCTGATCGAAGCACAGAAAATGTATGACAAGATAAACTGTGCCGAGCTAATACCAGCCAGTCCGAAAGTGGCATGAGTACTGTATTCCCACCACAGTTGGTCTGTGTTTGAATGTGTGTTTGAATTCATTAATCATTTGAATCTCATTGTTTGTTAGGTGTTGTGAGTGCAGTGCCTCACTGTCCCACTGGTACTATGAAAAAGATGGACGGCTCTTCTGTAAGAAGGACTACTGGGCCAAATTTGGGGAGCTGTGCCACGGCTGCAATGACCCGATCACCACCGGCCTCATCATGGTAAGAGGATCTGGTTCTCATCTCTCCTCACCGACCTCCTGGATCTTTGTTTGCAGATAAACCTCGAGTTACAGCTCGGCCACTAAGTGCACAAACACGCACACACCTGTACATTTACAGCCTCACTGTTGTGTACAAACATGCAGACAAGCTCCCCGGATCTGTGCCAGACCTGTAACTGACTGTGAGGGTTTGTGGCGCTCAGACAGATTGCCTTACAGACCACCAGTGAAAGTTGGGGCTGCCGTTGTGAGAGCAGAGAGGTTCAGGTGCAGAATAGACGGTGGCCACAGCACCGGAAAGCAGATCAACAATGGGCCACTTCTCCTGATAAGTGCTGCTGCATTATGGAAAAGACAAGATAACAGTGTCAATGGAGAGCAGTATCTATTTGTTGATTAGTGATCGAATCTCACTCATTCAAAGCCTAAGCAAACTGATTAATTCTGAATGTCAGTGTAAGAAAATATGTTTTTATTTTCCCGGAGACAAAAGCAGTATTTGTATGTGTCATTTGGTAGAATTTCTATGTGTTTGCTCTGCGTGGATTTCAGTGTTCCACTTGAATCTGCTCTGAATACCTCACACAAACGCAGGGTTTCAGTTTTCAAAGGTGCATGGAGACACAGCGTTCCAAATAATGACAAAGAAGCAATTTAACTTGGGAACTCTGACCCTCATCTGCTTAAAAGGACTGTCATCTTCATTTGAGGCCATGCACATCAAAACACATTTATCTTTTTAATGCATTTCAGACATGTCTTTGATTCACATATAATAATACGCATTCATAGGATTTCTTCAGGTGCATTCTTCACTGTTTTAAACGCAAATAGAGTTCAGCTGTGTTTTGATAAGGCTCTCGGTGTTCTTTGTATAACAGCAGTGGAATTTATGAAGGCACTCTTTTATTCATCGTTAGTACAAATTTAAAAATGTGTAGTCTTTGTTGTGTTCTTTGTAGTTTGTCAGTGTAAAACTACCTCCTGTTAACTTTGAAACATGAGTTATGTTATGAGCAAAACGACACATGTTCTGGTAATTGCACATCCAGATAAATATACACCACCGGTCAAGGTTGGACACACCTTCTCCTTCAATGTGTTTTGTTTGTTTTCGATTATTTTCAACATTTTACATTAATACCGAAGACATCCTAACTGTGAAAGAATTTGTATGGAATTACATGTATGCAGTAAACAAAAAAGACCTAGAACATGCATTTAGCTTTGATGACAGCTTTGCATTCTTGGTCACCTACAGTGTTTTTCAAATCACAGGTGTGCCTCACCAAGAAATAATTTGTGCCATTTCTTGCCTTCTTAATGTGCTGTAGACCATCAGTTGTCTCATCTATAGCCTTATTACTACTACAATGACTGCACAAATCCATATTATGGCAAGAAACACTCAGGAAAGTTAAGATAAAGAAAGGTCAGTTTATCATTACTTTAAGAAATGAAGGTCAGTCAATCTGAAAAAAGTTCATTGGCAAAAGTCCTAATGTCTACTGTAGGTAATGAGTTCCTTTTGATGTTACTACAATGCAGAGCTTTTAAGCAGATAAACAGCCTGGGTAGGTTCATTGAACACTTGAATCCAGTTCAAATAGAAAGATGTACTGCATGTAAAATGTCGTCTATGCCTCCTGTGCGTATCTGCCTCCTGGCCATACTCAGCAGCTTCTGGCAGGTCATGTGTCACAGTCACAGTGAGCAGAAATCATTTGTGTGTGTTTTGTTGTCCACTCAGCCTTCAGACAGCTCACCCTTTGCACTTCAATCTCCGTAATGAAACACTGGAGACGAGGTAAAGTGAATGAGATGTAGAGATTGCTGCTCCAACTCTCCTCTTTCTCCCTGTCTGCTATATTGCTCCTCTTACATTGCAGAGACACTGACGGACTGTCTCTACTGTTACACTTTAGTAAATTTGAGATTGCGTAGCCAATCGGGCATTATTGCTATGATGGTCTGACCAATTGTATTGTAACACAGACAGTCAGATGAAGGTCAGGTCCGTCAGTCTGAGCCACACCCAGACGGGAGCAGAGTACGCACTGTCTCCCTGACACCTGCACAGATTAAACAGCACAACACTGGCCTATTTTTAACCTTCACTGATCCCACTGTATCTGAATTATCCTCTGAAAATATGCCAGTCTGTGTGATGCAGTGATGAGTCAGAGTCTGCGGACAGAAATGTAAAGCTGACGGTCTGTCAGAGAGACAGTGAAAGTTAAAAACGACTCTGGGTACATTTATGCTATGATTTCATCCTAAATTCTTTGTCATTTTGGTTGTAGTTTAAAATAATGTATTTGTGACATATTTTCCAGTGATCATTCGGATGAGATGGACTTTATTTGGATACTTATATATAATAATGTAAATATCTTTTCAATGAAATTAACAGCATTGAAATTAGCAACACAATCAAAAAACAGTCTGCAACTGATGAAAAATGGAGCACGAAAGAAATATAATAAGCCAGACAATTTGGACAACAGTGCAGTGGGTAGCACTCGTGCCTCACAGCTACAAGGTTCTGGGTTCGATCCCCGATAGCAAGACATTTGCCCCTCGTGCCTGCAGATTGGTCGTTGTGATGTGTGCAGGGTTTGTCCAAGCGTTGACCTGCTGGAGGACTGTCACACTGTGGTTCATCGCTTGAAAGTCACAGTATTTTGGTTTGCAGAAAAATTAAAATGGTTTGTAGGATTTGTAAGCCACTCCCTAAAATCTGTACACACCCTTTGTGTATTGTTGGAAATGCACTTGGTCCAGTTTTTGCAAACTGAGTACCCATGTGCAGTGAAGTATGTCAACTGCACAATACACCGACTGAACAAGCAGCCACAGGCGGTGGCATCTAACAACAACAAATTTAACTGCCCCACCACCCTATGTTGAGAAAAAACAACATTCTGCTTGGCAGTTTTGATAGTCAGTCTCATTTTCACCAGTCTTAAGATTTTGAGTGTATGAGCTTGCAACTTTGTGGTGCTGTCCAGATGTATACTGAAAATCATCATAGCCTACATTAACCTCAAAATATGATGCCTTTTACATCAATCAATCAATCAATCTTTATTTGTATAGCGCCAATCATAATCACCGATTATCTCTAGGCGCTTCACAATTC
>JAQQAE010017287.1:0-11516 GCA_029823295.1 Pseudamia nigra
ACATAGAGACAGACAACCATTCACACTCACATTCATGCCTATGGACAATTTTAGAGTGACCAATTCACCTAACCCCCGAGTGCATGTTTTGGTTGTGGGAGGAAGCTGGAGTACTCGGAGAGCATGACAGGGTCATAAATGTTCAAAATCAGTTTTTGCCCCAGATATGAGGGTCACCGTAGGTCTGCATCGTGGACTGCTAATAACAAAATGACATTCAAAGTGTGCTGGCTTGAAATGATTTCAAATTTACATGAAAAACAAGGATAGGATCTATAACTAATGGTTGGATTGTTGCTTTGACCACCAAATTTTTAGCCTGTGCCTGCGAAGTAACAAGCAGGGTACCGGTAAATGTTTTTACCTGTGTGTATGTTTGTGTATGTGTCTGCAGTATGACTCAAGAATGGGTGTATTTACACCAAACTTGGTTTGAAAATCACTTGGATGGCTATCTCAAGGTGAAGATCAGGGTCAATGAAAATGTACTCCTGTGAGTCCACAGGATAAATTCTGGATGGATTTTCACCAAATTGAGTGGGAGGATTACTCAGGTCGATATCTTGAGGAGATTCGCTTCTGGGGTGGATTGGTCATGGTCAAGATCAAGATATCACGGAAAACACATTTCCATCATATGTCATCTACCATCTGTGCTACAGAAGTTATCTTGGTCTCAAAATAACCAGAATATTATGAATTTATGCTGAAGTCATAATATACTGACTTCATATCCACAATATATGTTTAATAATATCTCAGCAACCAGTGGCGCTAACCTTACCTAACAACCTGGTTGAAGTAAAAGTATGATAAAGCCCAAATGAAGTCATAAAATGGCTTCAGATGTGGCTCATGCAAAATGATTACTGTCTCTCTCTGTGCACACATGCAGGGTATGCATCGGCCCGTTTACTGTACCCTTAACTATTCATGCATGTTCCTCAAGAGTACGTCCGTGTACCTAGGTGAATGGGCTAATGATACACGGCTTCTAAAATGATAAAAAATAAGAAAATGGAAGCATACATTTAGGATACCGTTCCACGTTTTACATGATATTACATTCACTGTATCCCAAAGACGGCAATTGATGTTCAGAGACAAAGATGCTGTCATTACTATATGTCTCACTGTGATTCCAATGAATCAGAGACTTCAAACATATAAATCATTCAATCAGACAAATGATCTCCAAACAGTTCACCCAAACAAATAAGTGTTTCCTCATATCCACAGCCTCATAGTCTCAGTGATGCACACACATACACACACACACACCCTTCTCATGTAGTTGACTGCACAGATGATGGCGCTGGGTGATGCTAGAGGCCAGAGGGACAGTTTGAAACAGCTCCACACATACATCCAACCACATGCACACACACAGTTTCTCTCTGTGTTCTCACATCAGTAATAGGGTTGATGTTTTTCTTTTATTTGTTCAATGATCCAAGTCATTTCTTGTCAGAAAGAATTTCCACCAGGAATGCTCTGTTATCACCATGTGCACCATACATGTGTGCATTCATACAAATATGGCTACAGTCACATGAATGTGCACTATGAATAGTCTCTGCTCAATGTTTCATTGATTTGCAGCCGCTGTCTTTCTCTCTGAAAACACATCTTTCATTATCAATGCTTCCAGTGTGCTGTAATTTAGCCCAGGTATGCAACACCTCACTCTGTTCATTTCACTGTTTTCGTCAGCCAGCAGGAGATTGAAAGAATAATATAGCAGTGTTTCCCACATGTGCTTCCATACACGGAAATGTGTCTGTATTGTCTGTATTATTCATGTGGCAGTGAGGTTATGAATGGTGTTCACATGTCTCGAGAGCTTCCCCTGCCAGAACCGATCCACTGTGTTCTAGAAGCTTCCCTCAGTGACGTAGGGGTGAGAAAGCAAATAAGAAGAAGTGGTGATGGAGTATGGGCAGAGAGCACAGACAGACAGTGGGTGTGTGTGCATGTGTGTGTGGGGAGGGTGGGGTGGCGAAGAGTGTAACGAAGGTTGAATGTATAAACTGGGAAGGAGATGGAGGGAGAGAGTGGGAAACAGAGGCAGAGAAGGACAAATATAGAGAGAGCCTGAGTGGAGGGGTGAGAGGGAGGAAGATGAGGGAAACAGAGTGGGAGAGACAGAGGAGGAGGAGGACGAAGAGGAAGAGGAGGAGGGGAGAGGGATGCTGCAGTTTAGTGATAGCACAGACAGAGGCTGCAGGAGCAGACAGAGGGATGGAGAGAATTGATGACAGAGGTAAAAATTGAAGGAGGTGAAATGAGGGGACCATTGTTAGAGAGAACAGCAGGATTCCATACAGGTAAAACCTTATTGCTGCAAATTAATGAACAACGATTTGGCATGATTTAGGCCTTTTCTTCTGTATGCCTCCTGGACATCATAGGAGGGCTATCAACTTGTCACCTGACTCATCCATCATAAAAACAGCCCCCTCTTCTCCATCAATCCCTCTATCCATTTCTTTATGTGCATCCCCTCATTCCTTCCTCTTCTGCAAGCTCCTCCTCTCACTTCACTCCATATCCATTTTACAATCATCTCTCCATTCCACCCACACACAAGCTTTTCTCAACAACCCCCCCAACCTCCTCTTCATCCTTCTCCTCCTCCTCCTCCCCTGCCTCCTCCATATCTCCTCTGCTGTCATTTCCACACAACCTGGGGGCATCTTTTATTCATCTTCATAGCCTTCTTCTTCCATCCTTCTCTTTTCAAGTTTCTCTCTTATGCCAGTGTGTGCATTTACAACAGTTTTATTTCCTTTTCATCTGCAGGCTGTGACACTTGAGGCAGCAGCAGAGGTGAGATGGAGGAAAAAGGAAGTCACTGACCACAGCAGAAGAAGATATCTCATCCCAGCAAGTGGATGGACACGTTTCCAGTTAGTAAAGGACAGAAGAAGCCACCTATAATCAAACAAAGAAGTGCAAAGCTGGAAACAGACAGACATTTGAAGGCAGACTGCTCATCTCTGTTGGGGAAAAGTGTGTCTCTGTGTTTCCTTTTGTCTCTCACTGTTTGACTGCCTATCCACAGGCTGTCCTTCCATCTGTCTCGGCAGGATGCAGAGATGTCTTTTTGGTGCCGGTGACAAAGAGAAACCCTGAACAGATCATGACATGTTGTTAGAGAGAGGACAAAACAGAGAGGGACATTTGCAAGCTTCTGGGAGAGAAAGGGAGGAGAGAGCAGTATGACTCAGAGCACTGCAACTAGAATATTGTGCATTCTGCATACAAGAAGAGAGGTAGAGGGAGATAGGGAAGCAAAGAGACAGATATAGAAGAAAAAACCCAGAGAGCACCAACCAGAACTGAGCAGTCATTAGACGGAGGAAGGACAAGATGAAGACAGAAGCCACGCTGACAGGCTGTGAGTGAGATATAGGCCAAGTGAATCAGCTTGCTAGAGGGTAAAGAGGCAAGAAGAGGGCGAGTTTTCAAAGTAGAGGGTTTGGGATAACTGGAGCTGGCGGAAGAAAGGTTGAATGAAGATTCGCTGCAGGGTGGACAGTAGACACAGAGCAGTGAAGGACAGGCTTAATGAAAAATTACTTAAAGGGAAAAAGGGGAAGGAGAAAATGTGACAGAGAAGCTTTAAGAAAGGAGCTCACGGTAGTGAAGGCAGGTGAAGACTGACAAACAGGGCGCAGGGATTGAAAACAGATCAAGTTAGTGAAAGAAAGAGAGGAAAACACTGCAGACCAGAGAACATGTCATCTAGTACAACGCAGAGGACTTGAAGTGGACTCTGACAGCAACATTGCAAGAGGTTCCTGTTAAATATTAATGCTGACAGGCCACTCTGGAAAGAGTCTGCTCCGTGCACCACAGAGGAAAAACAGAGGCAAGAAAAAGAGCTGATTTTTTATTCTAAGGGATGTTACACAAGAAGAGACAAGCTGTTTAAGTGTGTCAGACGATAGCCGGCTGTGATGAGGTTGAGACGTTGCTGCAAATTAAGACAAGACCTAAAAATGAGCTGGGACTCTGTTTCCGGGAGGTTTTTTGGCCAGCTGTGCAGTTTCATGGAGAAAAGGGAATGACCACAGAAGCAGCTGGACCTTTATCTTATGTGGGAACAGCAGGGGAAAAGAAATCAATATTTGACAGGTCACCGAGACCACGCCAAGACTACAGAACTCTTCATTTTTTTTGTACAAGAAAAAGTCATCCCTAGCTGATGGAATGCAGATTTATATCATAGAGTGACATCTTGTACCTGTTTTGACAGCCAACCAGAAAGGTGCAGACTGCTCATTACTGCCACATGATAAGAGAAACATCACTGAGGGTTTTACTGATGTCTTCTTTTTCTGTTTGACTCAAGATTCTCTCTGAAAATGGCCTGAAGCACTGTCATGGCTTGAGAAAAGCGCTGATTTATTTGGATGCTTCTGCACAATGGATGCTTAATTAGAAAGGAAGATGTATAATTAATTTCAGTCTTCATGACTAAGTAAGTCACAATGGATGCTTCTGAAACTTTTTTCATCCAGGCATTAGCATAAAGACTTGACGTCAATCACAATCTCCAGCAAAGCAGAAAAACACAACACCACAGCCTCTATCCAACTGCAGCTTGACCAGCTGTGCGTTTGTACGGGGCTATAAGGGGGTGTAAGGACTGTCAAGGAGCTCAGCTGTGTTTGTGTGAAGGCTTGCGTGGATGTTGGTGTAGGTGTGTGTTCGCGTCGAGCTTTGAACCCAGCTGTGTCTCACTGTATTTTCAAAGCATCGCCTGGAGCTTTGTGTATGAGTGTCTTTGTGAATGCGTATGTGTATCGCCTGGATTCTCCCCACCAGTGACAGAGCTGGACCTGAACAGCACTGCTGAGAGGGGGGACAGGGAGGGAGAGGAGGAGAAGAAGAGGGAGGTGAAAGAAACCAGTAGGAGGGAGGAGAAGAAAAAACAGACATGCTCGGATAAAGAGAAGAAGGATAGAAGTTTCTGGCTGCCCCCCTGGTGCAATGTGTGGTGAGTAACACATTTCTGTGCTCCACTTTCATGGCTGCCATGTGTGTCAGTGTTGGTGCGTATAAGTGGTCATGTGGACTCATATACCCCTAACTGGGTGTCATATTCCCTCAGGAGTTTGATCAAGGTTGAAGGTGAAAGGTCAGTTAGAGGACTTGGAAATAAGGAATACTGTAGGACATCACATTGTTGGATGCAGGTCATGTGACCTGACAATGTCCACATGATGTGGACCTTTGGGTCACATTATGCTTCTTGTCAGTGTTTCACATAGTTTAATGTAGGTCACATGATACAAGTGCCCAATAGGTCACGTGATAACCCAGTCTGGCACTTGAATAGAAACAGAAGCATCACTATGGACCATGTTTACTGTACAGAATACTTGTGTAAATCCATGAATGCATAGTGAATGATATGTACCTTAGTGCATGAGTAACAAATGATCTCATTCATGTATTGTTCATTTTTTCTCCTCAATTTTATTTTTTGATTTTTTAAAATTTTTTTGTTAGTTCTAAATTCATAATAGTTTTTATTAGTTTTCTTGATTAATGTCATATTAGTTAATTTTGTTAATCCCATTATTTCTTTATTTTTATTGGTTTGAAGTAATTTTTTGACTGTTTTATTCCTTTTTTTAATCATAATTTCATCATTATACATAATATTATATTTCAGATTTAAATAGTAAAAATAGGAGACAACTATTTTTTTGTGAAGTTGTTTCCATTTTCAGGTACTGTAGTTATGCTAAGTTACTTTGATAATCCAGCAGCAAATCAGTCTTATGCAGTGTGACTTTTCTTGCTTCGTTCATAAATGTGCTCGGTATTATTTACATTTTCTTGACATTGATTCTATTTTCATAAAAGCTGGCTCCATTCACTCTTTACCTGTCTACCATCTGCTATGTGCAAAAACAGTTTGAAATTCTGAATCAACCTTTAGTTGAGCGAGTGTGCAGCTTTTATGATGAAAATACCTCTATGCTCTTCCTCTTGATGGAGCACTTAAGGTTTCCATTCTTAGACTCAAATGGCTGAACAGATCTGAAAAGAGGGACCTGTGCCAAAACACAAGAGCCCCACACACAGATGTGTTTACTCTAAGCTCATGTGTTCATGGATGCAAACATGTGCAGCCACTCTGTCCTAAGCACACATTCATTCTCTCTAGCTCTTACACATACACACAGTAAACCACAGAGAAGCAGGGCTGCAACTGAAGAGAAGTGACAGCAGTTTCATGGCTGCTGGCCTCGAATTCTTGCAGTGCGGGCCAGCAGAGCTCATAATGAGGCTGTGGAACGTTCGAGTGTCATACGGATCTGGTTCCCACGCCATCGTGCAGTGCTTTGGCTCAAAATGCAACCGGGTGTGTGAGAGAGTGCATCAATAACAGACTTTGTGAACGTATGTAAAATGATGAGTATATATAAAATGTCATAAAAAGAATTTGCCCCCTTCATAATTTCTTGTATTTCTGTGACACCTATATGTTTCAGAGCATCAAACAAATTTTAATATTACACAAAGTTAACCTGAGTAAATACAAAATGCAGTTTTTAAATGTTTTCTTTATCAAGGGAAAAAAGCTATCCCAACTGTGAGGTTTATCATCAAGCTCGACCAAACTAGAACCCAATAAAAGACTCGGACACAGAGTATAATCAAACAGGCTTTTTGCAAAGGGAAGAACACAGGAGCTTGGGATCCCTCTGTCTATCTTCGAAGCTTCCTCCTTCGCTCAGATGTTTTATTAGAACACACAAAAAGGCGTACCCATATGTCACATGTTACAGTATTTCATGAATTATTCAACATTTGAGCAATGCAGATTCTATCTAGACACATTAAGCAGATACACATGACATGGGTCCACATCTGCAATAGTTGAGACAAAACAGTGTGTGTGTGCAGAGATCAAGTCTCAGTGGAAAAGTACAGCACTCAGAGCAAAGGCACAAGAGTAAAAAAGAATAATTTATATATAAAGGCACATGAGGCTTAATATATGTTCATTGAGGAAAATGATAACACATGTATTCTTAACTCTAACACCAACCAACATATCCAGTAGCTGGTTGTGATACCCATGGCGGCAACAACAATAACCAAGTGACTGCGGCGTTAATGACTCTTTGAATTTTGGTTGACTCTTCTTTGTAAAATTGTCTTAATTCAGCCGCACTGGAGGATTTTCGAGCATGAAAGACCTGTTTAAGTTCATGACGTAGCATCTTAGTTGCATTTAAGTTTGGATTATGCCAGTCTAGAACCTTGATTTTGTTCTGTGAACCATTCAGAGGTGGACTTGCTGGTTTGTTTACAGTCTTTGTCCTGCTGCATAACTCAAGTGTGCTTGAGCTTGCAGTCACAAACTGATGGTCAGACAGACATTCTCCATCAGGATTTTCTGGTAGAGCAGAATTCATAGTTCCATCAATTATAGCAAGTCATCCAGGTCCTGAAGCAGCATAGCAGCCTCAGACCATCATATGCCACCACCATGTTTGACTGTTGGTAGGATGTTCTTTAATATGGAATGCTCTGTTAGATTTACACCAGATGTAACACAATGCACACCTTCCAGAAAGTTCCGTTTTGTCTCATCAGTCAAGAGAATATTTGAACATTATTGGCAAATATGCAATGAGTCGAGTCTTTGTGTTCTTTTTGGTCAGCAGTAGTTTTCACCTTGTAACATTTTTATGGATACCATTCCTGGTCTTACTTATTGTAGAATCATGAACATTGAACTTAACTGAGGCAATTAACTGCTGTTCTTTAGATGTTGTTCTTGGTTCTTTTGTGACTTCCTGGAGTAATTGTGGTAGGCCAGCCACTTCTGGGAAGGTTCACTTCTGTTCCAGTTTTGTTTTTGGCTCTTGCTGTGGTTTGCTGAAATCCCAAAAACTCAAAAAATGGCTTTGTAATCCTTTCCAGACTGATAGATGTCAATAAATTATTTGTTAGTCAACGTCACTTTGTTCAATTTAGGTGATTTCTTGATTCAACAGGCCTGGCAGTAATCAGGTCTGGATGTGAGTTGTGATGTATTTTAATCACAGTTAATTCATTATTTAAAAAGGAGGGACAAATGCTTACACATAGCACCATTAGCCATGTCTGATGTAATTTCTTAATAAATAAATTTACTTAGCTTATCTTATATTGACATTTGTTAGATGATCTCAAACACTGAAGTTTGACAAATAAAAAATAACAAAGAGGGCAAATGCTTTTTCACAGCACACTGTATACTGGCTCAGTATCAAACTGCTCTTGAGTGTCTTAAGAGCTTAGTGATTAAGGCATTACATCCAGTGTACCTTTATACACTTTATGTGTCACTGTTCCCTTTGCAAACACTCAACAAAGTGTCTTTGTTGAATGGCGAACACAGAAGCTGTGAATTGATTGAGACTTTCTTGAAAGTTGATAACATGACTAATCAATGATTCCAGTCATTGTCAGCAGTTTCTGACCTTTATCACTATTGAATGTAGAGCTGATAAACACATTATTGCACAACAGCAGACAACTCAATTTGTTTATATTGTATTTGACATTATTAGTGTTTATCTGTCTCACTAATCAATAATGAAAATCAGAGCAAATAGATGGGATCAAAAAGGTCTGATGGTTTCAGATATCTACCAACATAACCCACTGCTTTGGATTTGGTTAAATACTGTACCATCTGTTTTTGTGCCTGCATTACTATTTAGATGTCCCCTATCAGTCAGAGTGGTACTATTTTGCATTAATTGTTATACACTCCCAGTACTAGACTGTAGATCCTGTAATCAGAAGCATGTTTTGTGCTTTGTATCATCTTTAGCCTGTTGACAGAGATTGCGTTGTTGGTGAAAACTGTGCGATGACATTCATCAACACTTGTATATCATTATTATTGAATATAGCACCTTCTTTCAAAGAAAATATAAGTCATAAGGATGAGAATGCATGAGATAATTTTTTCCCATGATAAATGTACGTGCAGTATGGTGTAAATATCTATTGTAAAATGAATGAAGTCACTACGAAAGTTAAAAGCAGGTGGGAACAGAATACACATGAAAGGAGACATCTATCAATACCTAAATGTGTGTAATTAGAGCATGTAGAGTGTTGGATCTAAACACTAAGATCACAATACCACTAGATCATCCTGTGGGGAAATGTTGCTCCTATTCCAAACCCATCTCACTGTCTACATCCAAACACAGCTTTAACTTCTTTTATTACAGTAAGTGAAATACTGCATATTGTTCTGATTGTGTTTTTAGGGTTCCTCTGCTCAGCATCAGCATGTCCATCAGAACTGATGCTTTTACAGCACTGTTGAACCAACTTTAAAAGTCACAAAAAAAATCATCCAATGGATTAGAGCAGACTTCATTCATTCACATGGTATCCAACTGCTTAGGTCCCCACTTTGCACACACTTTCAAATCCCCTAAGTCTTCAACCATCTTCTACATAGCATTTTGACCACTGTCTAGTTATGCAGCAAATTCTGCTTGTGACTCATGTCAGTGCAAATCAATTAAATACATGCACTCATGGAAAAAAGATTATGAAACATAGCAGAAGAGATACACTGTATAGAGGCATACCCTTATAAGATGTGCAATCTGAATGGCCTATGTTGCTTATTATGAGTAAGAAAAAAAGGTTATGACAACTTTTGCCTTACTTTTGATATGACCGTTGTGTTTCGTCCAAGTTAAATTATATCAACCACACCTTTATACTGTTGAACAGTTAACATTTTATGATACTGTAGAAAGTACCTCACAAGAAACACTGCCTGCCTAATGACAACTAAATAATTCTTTAAATGTGCTGACTGTCTACAAACAGGAATACTGCTGCTGTACATAAATTCTGCAGGACAACCTTTGGAAATAATTACATTTGATTGATGACCTAGTCTGTTAGAGTAATCTTTTGTCCTTGTATAATTTATGTCTCTCACAGGCATATACTGTATATTATAGCACACTAGATTATTTCAGGAGATAACCTAGTGGATTTCAAGTAACCTCAGACTCCCACAAGAATGCATGCTGCACTGAAGAGACCTTCCACAGGGAATTTGTATCACACCATATATAAATTAATTTGATGGGGAAATTGCTCTCAGCACCAATTATTATGAATATTATGTATGAGTTTTACAGGGCAGGTTGCCTCAGAGGGAGCGCCACTACTGAATTGTACAGAGCTCTGTGTGTTTGCAGTTTGTGTTGCATATATTTTCCCATTGTTTGGTTCACAATAACATTTGTTTGTAAAATACTGCATTTGTGATAGGTTTGTAATGATTTTTACTGCAAAGTTCAATGTATTTGGCTGCCTCATTTTATGACGTGTTCACCTTCTCCTGCATTTTTTCTTTCTTTTTATCATTTTGATTATTGTACCTTAATACTGAAGACATCCAAATTGTGAAAGAACATGTATGGAATTATATAATTAAAAGGTGTTAAATAACCTGGAACAACTTTTATATTTTAGATTGTCCAAAGTAGACAAATTTGGCTTTGATTACAGCTTTGCATTCTCTGATCAGATTCATCACGTACCTGAAATGGTTTTCAATTCACCCTTGTCAAGGGTTCCTTTGTGCCATTTCTTGCCATCATAATGTGCTTTAGACCATCAGGTGTCTTCTGCAGAGGAATGGTTGGTACTGAGTCAGTAGCTTTGGTGCTGCTACAACTACTGTGCAAATCCATATTATGGCAAGAAACAAATAAGTAAAAACAAAAGACAGTCCATCATTACTTTAAGAATTGAAGGTCAGTCATTCCGAACAATCTTGAAAACTTTAAATGTGTCCCCAAGTGTAGTCACCAAAACAATCAAACTGTATGAAAAAGCTTTCTCTCTTTGAACACGGTCAGATTGTTGAGCTGCATCAGCAAGGCCTCTCGCAGCGTGTCATTGCTTCTGAGGTTGGACGTAGTAAGACAGTCATTTTAAACTTCTTAAAAGATCCTGAGGGTTATGGAAAAAAAGTCAAGTGGTAGACCCAAAAAATTTCACCAGCCCTGAGCTGGAGGATCCAATTGGCTGTCTGTCAAGACACAGGACAAGCCTCGGCCCAAATTAAGCTTGTCACTGGTGCCAACTACAGCTCCATAACCATTAGACGGCATCTGTGAGAGAAGGGTTTTAAGAACAAAAAATGTCTTCACAGACCTTGTCCCCTTCAATGGCACAGAATTGCCCATTTGGAGTTTACATGAGAGCAACAAACATGGACATGGAAAGGTAGAAGAAAGTTTTATTCTCTGGTGAGAAAAAATTTAACCTTGATGGTCCTGATGGCTTCCAATATTACTAACATGACAAGGAGATCCCACCTGAGATGTTTTCTACACGGCACAGTGGAGGGGGCGCCATAATGATCTGGGAGGCTTTTTTCTTCAATGGAACAATGGAGCTTCAGGTTGTGCAGAGGTGTCAAACGGCAGCTGGCTATGTGGAGATGTTGC
>JAQQAE010017288.1:0-11516 GCA_029823295.1 Pseudamia nigra
AGGGAGGCTGAGGAGTGTGATCCCCCGATAGTTGGAACACACCCTCCGGTCCCCCTTCTTAAAAAGGGGAACCACCATCCCAGTCTGCCAATCCAGAGGCACTACCCCCGATGTCCACACGATGTTGTAGAGGCGTGTCAGCCAAGACAGCCTCACAACATCCAGAGCCTTTTTGGACTGATGTATCCAAATACTCATTGTCCAACATGAAGGTCTTCAGCCTCTTTGCTAGAATCCCGAGGAAGATCTTTCCTTCAACATTGAGGAGTGAGATTGTACGAAATTGCTTGATCCCTACAGGGTTATCTTCCTTATTAATAAAGCAACCCTCTGAGTAGTGTTTTGTTGCTTGCTTCTGTGCTCATCATGAATTGTCCATAACAAATAAAAATGTTCAAGCATAAGGGTGTCCATATGTGCACTTGGCACCAGGAAAATTAGGTAATTGAGGAAAATTAGCTACTGTAAAGTAGCATGTAAAGCTAAAGACATGTAACTGACACCAAATTGTAGTAGAATGTCTGTTGATTCCATATTGTGCCCACGGGTTTGACATATCTTCAACATTAATGGAGCTAGATCCAGAAGAAAACCACCATTATGGAAATATTTTTGATCAAATAAAAAATAACATTAAAACTGACAATTTGTAAAACTTTATCATTTGTTTTCATTGTCATTTCTCATGATGATGAGAAACAGAGCTACCTTGGCAAAGGTCTGTGCCGTCTGAGTGCTTTCATTCTACATTTTACATCTAGGGCTGTCAAAATTAACACGTTAATCCAGATGAAGCCATTTGCATGATTAATTAGACACTTTTTTTACTCAATTAACGAGTTAACGCAATTAACGCACAATAACTCATATATCAAGGAAAAAGTGATGATATCTTATGTTCCATTTGACCCACCTCACTGACAACTTCGTTAGTATTTGCTGCTTCAAAGTCGATTTAAATGTAAAAGTCTTTACACATTTTGAAACAAATTACATTAGTTACTGTTGAAGGCAGTGAAGCAGTGTAAAAATGCAAAAACATCTCAGCAGAACATTACAGAGGTTCTGTTAAGTTCTACAAAGCAGGTGTAATTTCCTTTAGTTACACAAGTTTAAATTAGAAAAAAATATACAAATACCACTTATTTTGCATAAAATATACATTTTAATGTAAAATTAGTAATTTTAGTCGAGTCTCTATATCACCTATAGTGAGTGTTTTTGCTCCCACAAAATGAAAAGGAACTAATTGGTATAATTATGATTAATCCAAATTAATCCAGTGACCCTGTGAAGAATTCAGATTAATAACAAATGGGTATTAATCGTGATAATCGAAATTAATCCACAGTGACCCTGTGATTAATAAGGTTAAAAATTAAATTCATGTCACAGCCCTATTTAAAACATTACAAGTCAAAGCCAAACACATCTGTGCTAAAGTTAGCCAAGAAAACAGCATTGCTGTATTTACAGTAGCCTTGTGTTTGAACATGATCCCAGGGCATTTTGGAAATGAGGTTCTGACCCCTCTGTGTGAAAACAGTGTATATTGGGCAGAGTTATAAAAAGTCCTTCAAAAAACAAAGGAAAAAATCAGCAACATTCCCAAAGTCTTTAATAGACATGTGCACTACCAGTCAAAAGTTTTGACACACCATCTCCTTAAGTGTCTGTTCTTTTTTTGTATTATTTTCAACATTTGTACATTAATGCTGAAGATATCCCAACTCTGAAAGATCATGTATTGAATTATGTAGTAAACAAAACACCCAGAACATGTTTTATAGTTTAGATTGTCCATGGTGGCTACATTTAGCTTTGATGACAGCTTTGGCAGCTACAGTATACCTATGGCCACATTTTTCAGATTGATTGACTTTCATTTTCATTAAACTGGCAAGTAGGGTATTGTTTTCGCCTTTGTGTGTATGTGTGTCTGTCTGTTGGTTAACTTGAAAATGCCTGGATGAATTTTCAACAAACTTGGTTGGAATATTCCTCAGGTGGATATCTCAAGGTGATTCACTTCTGGGGTAGATCTGGTCATCGGAGATATATATTTTCCATCATATCTCAACAACCACCATACAGCTACAGAGTGATCTTGGTCTGAAAATAAACAGAATATTATGAAGGCATGCTGAAATCATAATATGACTTCATATGCACAGTAAATGTTAGATGACATCCCAGCAGCCAATGGGGCTACAGGACTAATCTTAGCATAAAAATAACTGGAAAATCGTTTGATATCATCTGGTTAATGCATGATAGAACCCAAATGAAGTCACAAAATAACTTTGGATGTGGATCATTCAAAATTATTAGTTTTTCTCTAGAGGTATGAATTGGCCCTCCAATGTTTTTTTTTTTTTTTTTTTTTTTTTTACTAATGATGGGCTGTCTTTTCTCTCAGAGTGTTATTGCCATAATATGGAATTGTATAGTAGCTGTAGTGGAACTGATAGGGGCTAATGACTCTGTAAAGAGCCTTCCTCTGCATAAGACAACTGATGGTGTACAGCCAACATGGCACACAAACCAGTAACTACCTTTTGAATCTGATGAGAGAATGCCATTGCCAGAATGCCAGTGTACAAAGCTGCCATCAAAGCTAAATGTAACTACTTTTGGAAATCCAGCATGTTCTGGGTTGTTTAAGACTTTTTAATTTACTACATAATCCCAGATGTGTTCTTTTAGTTTGGATGTTTTCAGTATTTATGTATAATGTTGCAAATAAAAAAAATAAAGAAAAAACACTGACTTGTAGTATACAAGTTTTATACTGTAGATGTAAATTTAAGTTTTCAGATATAGGATCCTTTAAATGAAATATGTAGCATTCAGTTCCTAATGCTGAACAATCTAAAGTCCCTCATTCATAACCAGGGCATGATGGTTTCGTGACACAGTAATGAAAAACAGGACTGAAACGATGCCCTGCTGTCTTTATTTTGAAGTCACATCTCTTATTAGCATCTGCTGTCTGCTATTAATAGGCCCAGTCTTCTCTGATCCAATTACTCTAATGTATATTTCATCAGGCTTGTTTAATGTTTTTGTAGTTTAACGTCACCCTCTGCTTTAAGGTGCTTAATGTATTATTCTGTTTTTAAAACCTCCATTATAATGGAATTTTTTTTAAAGGAAGCAGTGTGATGTGTGGCTCTACAGGGAATGCTTGTTGGGGGCTGTCTGCTTGTCTTTTCAAGGAGCACACACATTAAAATACTTACGTGCATCATAAATTTGCAACTGTGTTTGTGTGTGAACGGTGTGACAGGACAAGAAGGTGGGAGGAAGAGGGGCCAGGTGGGGAACAGTGATTTCTGTCGATCTGAGCCTTTATTCTCGCTGAGCCTCTGAAGACAGTGGTCCTGGGGTGGGAAAAATACACTGGGGAGGCTTGTTCAAAGCCTCCGAGCTTGGTGACGATCCACCGTCAGATCCTTAGCCGTTTGAAAAGTTCATATAAACTGAGAGACAGCCGCTGGGAAATGGTCTTTGCAAACTCAATGAGAGTTTATCATTGGAACACAGAGAGAGGCACCGATTGAGGTGGAAACGCGGTGCCTGTAATCTTGTCTCCTTCAGAGGTGTATCTGGGACCCCTCCGTCTCCAAAAACAAGTAAACCTGGGCTCTTATAAACAAACTAGTGTATGTTAGAACAGAAGATTTCATCCTTTAGAGCTTGTATTAAAGACAATCCACCTCCAGTCAGTAACCTGCTGATATTGAAACAGAATTTGAGATAATTTGTGAACTGTTTTTTATTTTGCTTTGCCAACTAATCAGCTAATGTTAGGTCATGGTTTTATGCAGTGCCTTGTGTTGGCCAATTTTGCAGCAGTGATTGAATATACAATATACACTCCTGATCAAAATTTTAAGACCAGTTGAAAAATTGCAAGAATGTACATTTTGCAATGTTGGATCTTAACAAGGTTCTAAGTAGTGCTTCAAAATGCAACAAGAAGAAATGGGAGTGAGACAAGAAAAAATTTGAATAAGCAATCTCAAAAAATCCTAAGGGGTTGGACAGACCTAAAGAGTTGCTTTGGGTCTGCATCCAATGGTGCAGAAAACTTTTAAGTTCTTAAGTTCCATGTCTTGTTCCCTAAAAAAGGCCTTTTTGCATAATTCTGAAATGTACAGTATGTTATTTTTCAGTTTTGTGTAAACTTAACTTTTTTAACCTTTGGAAGTTCAGCATTGACCTTTGTACCATTTCAAGCTATTCATTAAATTAAGCTGCTTAAATTTTAACACAAAACTGGAAAAAATGGGGTGTTATAAAACTTTTGACCAGTAGCGTATCTATATGATAAAAGCGAAGTGTGCATGTGTGTGTCTGTTTGCTGAAGTTGGAAACTCGGCAGAGCTGACCTTTGACATTTCACATGGATCACAGTAGCATTAATGGTTTGTCATATGGACCAATATTTTTTGGGAGAAATTAATTATTTATACAGTACCTCAAATTATACTCAAAAACCACCTCACTGTGTCATTTTTGACCCACTTATGCACCTAAGGGTTAAACAGTGATGTTAGCCTGACATTGCTAATGTCCATTAAGAAATTGGCAGCTGAAAAATGTCACTTCACAAAAACAGTTGCATTCCCCCGGTTTAAGGTGTTAGTCACACGTAAACAGTGTAAATCCTCTGTAACAAAACATTAAGTCTGCGTTGTTGCTGAATGAGTGCTTAACCTGTGATAAGTTTTTACCGGGTTCTTCTTATGATATGGACAAATTGCTGATGTCTGAGAATTCATATGCTAATCCAACTCTCATCCATTTTGACAAAAGTTTATTTTGAGCAGAGAACCTGTTGTGTGTTGACATCAAAGGTCAACAACTGTGACAGTATCTTGAATTGTAATACTGATGGCTGTTATATGCTGCCCCCCCCCAAAAACATTGACTGAACTTCTCTGTAAAAGTATGACATCATCCCCTCCTTGAATTGCCACCTTATCGTGGTGGAGAGTTTGTGTGCCTGAGTTATCATAAGAGCTATGTTGTTGGGGGCAATTCAACCCTTGCAGGGTCCCCAAGGCAAATTGGTCCTAGGTGACAGGTCAGACTCAGAACGCCCTTATGACTGTGCCTTCCTGTGGGCCCACCACCTGTCGGAAGGGCCGTAAGGGTCTGGTGCTGTGTGGTTTGGGTGACAGCTGAAGGTGGGGGCCTTTGTGGTCCAATCCCTGGTTGCCAAAACTAGCTCCAACTGGGCCCTGGGGCAGACCCAAAACACACTGGAGCGACTATATCTCTCAGCAGGCCTCGGAACCCCTGGGGACCCACCAGAGGAGCTGGAGGAGGTGGTGGGAAGAGGGAAGTCTGGGCTTCTGTGTTTAGGCTGATGCGTCCACGACCCTGACCAGGATGAGCAGAAGATGATGGATGCATGGATAATGTGACATTATTTTTTCCAGGTATCATTCATTTCTTACTTGTTTTCTTTGGACACACTAATAAGTGTCCTGGTGATGAAATTAAACTATCACTTCATGAATAGGATTTAGGCCAGATTTAGAGGCGTGTAACAGTCAACTCACCTGCCAGGATGCAACTGAAGCTTCTGTTTATGGAATAAAACATCTCTTGACAAACAATCTGAGAGTTGTTATGATTAACATGTCACACTATAACATAATAACTATAAAATGATTTCATTGCACCAAGGGTCTGCAACCTTGCCATTTTTGCTCAAAATGTAAGGAAGAAGGAAATATTTGAGTGATTTAAATGTACTGTAGGAGCCCAAATCCAATTTAGTCTAAATGAGCCAAAATCAACATTAACAACATGTCTAAATATGTTCCCAGTCTTTTCATTTAAAAACACAAGTTTGTTACTTTGCAGGAAACTCTTTTACTATGAAGTCAAGTAGTTTTCATGCAATGATGACTTATATAAAACTACAACAAAAAAACAGTCTGACATCTTCTTTTCACTTGACGCAAAAAATGAAATTAAACAGCCTTAGTTTGAGTCCTCCCTGAAAAAGTTATTTTAAAAAATCTGCCTGGAAAAGTAATACGTAAATAGAATGTATGCATGATTTGGCATTTTACTTGTGCTAAGTTGATGGAAATATGTTTTATTTGGCACACTGGCAATGTTTTGGAGACACTGGAGAAGAGTTAAGAGCCACATGTGGATCTGGAGTTTATTATTTTACGAAGTCATTAAGTATGTAGCTCTGTGATCATCACTCTCCTCAGCTCTACAGTTTTGCTTAAACTGAACCGAATTTAATAGAAAGAACTTGGTCAATTTTAGGGAAATTTACTTGACAAGGTCATAGGTAACAAAGATCTAATCAGCAAGATGTGTTGAGTCAGCGTTGGTGTTTAACAGTCTGATGGAGGTGGGGATAAAGGGTCTGGTATAGCGTTCAGTCCTGCAGCGTAATGTTACTTCCACTGCGGTTAGGCTGGCCGCACATAGAGAAACGTGACTCATCCCAACTCAAGTCTATGAGTCTGGTCGTCTCATACATGATTGAACGTACCTCGCACACAGCTGCAGATTGGCACCACGACACGTGCCTGGTAACTGAGTTGAGTCGTGACCACTGCGCATCACCTGGCGATTCAACATGTTGAGTCGGGACGATTTCTGTCGGGACGACATTAAGACTGAAAAATCTGGGTCGGGAACCACCGCACATCACGCAGATTTCCAGTTGAGTTGAGACAAGGTGAGTCGCGTTTTTCTATGTGTGGCTGGCATTGCACCCTATGTTTTGACACCTCTATGTTCTGACAATACATGGGGAGGGGGCTGCATTGGAGGTTAACGCAGTGCTGGGGCAAAAGCTCTCTACCCTTACAGTACATTGTTGGATTGATATTATTGTCTGTTTGTATTTGGGATCGAGATTATTAGAATCCCAAATATGAACAGACAGTGAGCACAGACGAAAATAATAGCAATAATATCAATCCAGTAATGTACAGTGGAACCCCGGGTAACGGACGCTACTGCTAACAAAATTTTTGGGTAAAGATGAAAAAAATCAGCCAAATTGTGTCCCAGCTAACGAAAAGATTTGGATCACAAATTTTGTATTATGAAAAGTTTCAGGTTATGAATTTTTTGTAACGCAAAAGACGGGTCTATCTTGGCTGAGTTAAACGTCAACGTGAACTCCGCGCTGTATATTAGCCTTTTTTTTAACCTAAAATACTGATTAATTTTGTGTTTTTTTATCAGGGGACCTAAAAAAATGGCTGTCTCCGTCTCATCGTCCTCCGGTAAGTGTCTTTATAAAATCAATAAATGTGCAGGTACGGGTGTGTAATACATAATTTATGGGAGTTTTCGTGGGTCCAGAATGGATTAATTGGTTTTACATGTATTCCTATGGAAAAACTCGCTCTGGCTAATGAATGATTTGCCCAATGAACGCGATGCCAGAACAGATTAAATTTGTAAACCAGGGCACCGCTGTACTGTGATGGTAGCGAACTCTTGCCCCAGCAGTGTGTCAACCTCCAATGCACCCCCCCTTCCCCTATGTATTGTCGGAACATAGGGGTGTCAGAACATGGGGGTGTCGGAACATAGGGTTGTAACCGGCTAGGTATGACCAAACCAAAAAGTCCAGGCCTCATTACAGTAGGTGTTAGTTAGCTCCATTTCTAAGCTAATGACAGGTTCCGTTGCCCACATCAATGATAACAGCTTGTGCAACACTAGTTACTGTTAGCTTAGAAAACAAACATGCTCCCAGCACTGAGAGCTCACTACTGGCCTTTGTGGAAAACTGAACTCTGAGTGGGATTGTTCATTATTTCAATCAGGAATCTACCTACAAATATCTGAATGTGTTGTTTCTGTCAAATAATTGCAGTTGCCTAAACGACAAATCACAAGCCAACACAGAAGGGAGGAAAACCACGGAGCTCAGAGCCAGACACGTTTTGAAGATGTATCTAGAGTTGGAAAAAAGTCTAATTGAGTAAATATGTCTCTCCATGATTGAGAACTTTCTTGTAAAGTAAAACTTTATAGCTGGTTCATGGCAATTCTGCAGTATATTTCAGGCTGTAACTCGCAGGCTTTGAGTCTGCGGTGTGCAAAAGACCCACATGACAGTGATTTCCAGGGCTTCTGAAAAGTGGGAGGAAACCAGAGATCACTGTGAGGGGATAGCGGTAATTGTCTCATTTAGACACTGATGCCCACAGGTAAGCGTAATTACTGAAGACCATCATTCTCTTCTGTCTGTGGGTGTGTGTGTTTGTATGCTGCAGAGGCCAGTCTTTCAGGCAGCTCCCAGCAGCAGATTACAAAGGTGTGGCTTCCACACGACATCCAAATGTGACACATAAAAGACAAAAGTGTGGATCAACAGAGGGTGTCTTAGCCTCATTCCGCTACTTTGCCGTCAATCTGACAGATGGCATGGGTCTGTCTGAGGCCCTGGCAATGAGGGGTGCAGTAGCTTCAAAGGCTCTCTGTAATCTGCAGAAACATCACAGGCTGGGAGAAAGTGACTGTCTCCCAGACACCCGTCCTACTAAGAGGGCGAGCGAGGCACTAATGAAAGGCAGATAAAGGGAGCGCAGGCACAGAAAGAGCCTCATGAAAAAAAAGAGAAAACATCAGGTAGGCTTGCCTTTTTTCTTCGCCTTTCTATTTCTTTTAAAGAATCTACAGATAAATGGTCCTTTTGTGTTCCCTGAAAAACAGCAACACACAGATAAAGAGTTATTTTCAAAGCTCTACTCCCCCATTGAGGGTGACTCAATTCAGACTAAATGGCCAGGACTGAGTATGGGGTAAAGTTAGTGATGGTGGAGGAAGGATGAAGATTGCTCTTTTTTGTTGGAAATGCCAGCGCTTCCTTGTGTTTTTGGTGCTTTGATGTGTCAGTCAGGCCTGGCGCTTGCTGTCAGCCCCAGCGTTAATCAGAGCGACTTGGTTCTTTGTCACACCTTCACTTTTTTATTTATTGCCCAGGAAGAAGCTACATCCCTTCATTTGGGCTCATCAAATTCTGCTTTTTAGTGCCATCTCGGTGCTTAGCAGGTTCACATCTCCTTTGGAGCGACACCGATGCCTGACAGCACCGATATCAAACGTACAATATATCCTTTAGCTTTCCAGGAAATAGTGTGGTGATGTCAAGCTGTACAAATAAAACTGCACAAACATTGCAGATTTGGTACAATAAAGAAATGCAATTGTGTTTGTGAGTGTGAAACCTTGTGCCAGAGATTCACCATCAGTTAATGCTGTCTACAAAATGAACATAAATAAACAAAAATTAACAAAATAATCCATCAAATGTACAAAATAATCCGCCAAATAAAGAAAAATGTTCAAACCCTAACCATTCCGTATTTCACAATATGATATGTAAATCAAAAATAACTTTACATAATAAAATGTAATGTAATTCCAGGTTCACCAGCTTGGTGGATCTTGCTACTGGGTGAACACTCGACGTGGTGGCTGACAGAGAGCAATGGACTGGACAAGTGATGCAGAAAGTACTGTTTCTTTTTCACACATGCATTAGAGAAAACAGCAAGCCACGATCACAGCTGGCATGCAGGAATAGTGCTCTCAGGTGACTGAAAGAATGCTCCACCCTTATTCTGCTCTGCTGCTCACTGAAGACCTGCTTCCCACGAGTAGGGTTATGCCCTGAAAATCTCTTCAACTATGGCAATAGTAGGAATAGCTGAAAGAGAACCCTTTCCTATTATTTACACCACAGGCCTTTGGCCTTCGTCACTGGAACAGGCATTGGCTGCTAATTGGGTGCAAAGTGGCCCAGGATCAATGGGCTTGGGCTGCCTCTGTTTGTGGCGCTGTTCATGCCATTGAAGATGCCAGCTAAACCTGCCCTGGGTGAACGCTGCTCCAAACCAAACTACGCAAGGGAATAGTGCATATGCTTAATCTCCAGTGGTAAACGGGTATATGAATTCCTTCAATTCCAATGTCAACATGGGGATATCACTTACAATGTCTGCAACACAGTGTTTTATTATGACACCAACCACTTAGATGATTTTTTAAAACTTGCCTGAAGACGCTGGATATACTGAACACAGCTGCATCATGTATGGGCCATAGTGAACCAACACACGAATCCCGGATGAGTAACTCATCGTCTACAAGAGCCTAGAGCACAGGTCCCTGGGCCATTCCTAACAATTTACAGTCTCTGTAATTGACTACTGGAGGAAATATTGGGAGGTGTGTATCATTCAGTGCAGCATACACTTGTGGTATGTGCTTTGTAATTATGCATTGCTATATCTTCTGCCTATGTGAGGTCTGACAATTTAATGCATCAGGACATCAGCTTGGACTTGATGAAATGCTGTGTCGATGGACAGTTGTTTTACTCGCACCAAATGTTTCAGCAATGACGTGGTACTTGGCACTTGTAGCCAGTCTGTATAAAACGATGACAATCCTCTTTTCAATTAGCACAGGTTTATTTAGGATGAGTGGGCCAGCAGAAGATCCTAAGATGGAAACCATTAAAACATACTTTTTGACATCCTGAAATGTTTAATCCATAGCTCATGTTGTAACTCATGCTCAATTACTAAGCTTAACTTAAGTTTACCTTAATTTTAACTTCACCTTTGTTCCCAAATATAAAGAGAAAAACATGGAAGTGCTTGCATTGTCATGTGGATTTGTACAACACACTCGATTGGAGCATAAAACTTCCAGAGTTTTCCATTTTCTCATTAATGGTAGGCAAATAGGTTCACACCCAGAGCTCTTCAGAGTTTCACAATGAAAGATGCTTTTTAATGAAGTTACGTCCACGTGCCTATTTCTTCTATGGGTACCAGACTTAAAAACTAGTGCACCAATCATTTTTCCATGCTTCAACAACTTCCAAGATTTGCAAAAGGTAAGGAGGTAAAGTAAGGAAAGGAACACTGATGCACATTTCCTAACTTCAAATTTCTGAAAATTTGTTTTAAATCTGCAATACTTTTGGTTGGAAACCCAGCTACTCGTGCCATTGTTCAGCCTTTGTGGCACCATTTTCCTCATCCCATCTTTCTTACACAGGTTTCTCTGAAGAAGCTTCACAGGAAAGACAACTGGTGTTGTCAACAGAAAGCAATCATCTTCAAGTTGATTTGCTTGTCCTGTAGCTTGATTTTATATATGAAGGTATCCTATTCTGTGCACCATTTTCTTAACATTGTCCAAAGTTTTCCTCTAAATAATGGACTATCTATAACATTGTACTGAGAAGGTCCTGAGATAGACATCAGAATTCCCCTTCAAATCTACATGATGAGATACAGTGCATCTGAAAAGTATTCAAAGCGCTTCAATTTTTCCACAATTTTTTATGTTACAGCCTTATTCCAAAATGTATGTGAATGTCCTTGAGTGGCCCAGCCAGAGCCCAGTCCTGAATCCAACTGAACATCTCTGGAGAGATCTGAAAATGGCCGTGCACCGACGCTTCCCATCCAACCTGATGGAGCTTGAGAGGTTCT
>JAQQAE010017289.1:0-11516 GCA_029823295.1 Pseudamia nigra
TTCGCCGGTGTTATGCAACACCATTAAATGAAGTTCAACTTAACCCGGTATGATTCCTGACTCTGCATAACACCACAGACACTGAAACAGCTTGTTGGATCAAATACTGAAATCCAGGAGTTCACAGACATGGTTGGAGAATCTCAGTGGTCATTTAAATTTAAGTTTTAACACTATTCTACCTAGATGTGAGAACTTTTCAAAGAGGGATACAATATGTCTCCTTTAAATATGCTGCCAGTGCCTACAAGTCATATAATGTCAAGCATGTAAGAGAATATAATACAGTATCATTTTTACTTTGTTCAGAAAGAAACAACAGTACATTACCTTTAGAGTTAAAAGCATGGATAAGAACTTCCTCTTGTCTCCTATGAGCATGGCGTTGCTGATGATGGGCAGCTCCTTCTTCACTGCATCCTCTATTGGAACAGGAGGAACATTTTCCCCTCCAGCTGTGATGATGAGTTCTGAGAGGAGAGGACACCCTGACATTTCTGACTTTCACAACCCATAACAGGGATAACAGAGCAGCCTTTTAAGAGCAGCATGCACTTGAGTTTGTGAGGAAATACAAAATGTATCCTGGGAGACCTGAAATAAGCAAGCTTTTTCCAGTACCTTTTATTCTCCCCGTGATGTACAAGAAACCATCTTCATCTGTCTCCGCCAAATCACCCGAATGCAGCCATCCGTCCTCATCCAAAGCCTCTTTTGTCTCATCTTTCATATTGAGGAACCCCATGAAAATGTTGCGTCCCCAGAAGCAGATTTCACCTGACCCCTCGGAGTCTATGTTGATCAGCTTGTATCGACAGCCTGGCAAAACTTTACCACAGCTGTAAAAGAGAAGAATTATCTATGTTTGATGTTGCTATTAAAATCCAAATCTCAGTTGTCACAAGAATTACAAATAAATGTTTACCTTGGTAGTTTATAGGCATTGGGGCCTGACATGAAGTGGGGTCCTGTGCTCTCACTCATACCATAAGCTTCATACAGACGGATGTTCAGGCCAAGAAAAAACTGCATTGTGTCGCTGCCAGTTGGTGCCGCACCAGTGAAGAACTTCTGACAGCAGGAGAAACCCAGCTCAGCCCGAAGCTTTTGCAGTACAAGGCTGTTAGCCAGGTAAAAGAGGAATGGTTTCTCATCATCCCTGAAAAGAAAAAACAACTTAACGCACTTTGAACAATAAGGCACTATAATCTACAGAATTCCATATTCTGTAAGAGCTTACTTTTGCGTGCACCTTTGATTGGTTTCCAGGCTGACAGACATTGCCCAAGAAATAATTTTCCTTTTAATGTATCCACACTCGTTGATTTCCTGCTTTATCTTCTCCATCATTTTCTCCCAAACCCTTGGGACACCCATATGAGATGTAGGGCAAACTTCTCGCAGTGTATGTATCAAGCTTCCCTTCAAAGAGAACATATGAAGAAACGTATTCAAGCAGTCTTGGTAGCGTTGGAAATGTTGTTTAGAATTGTATTGTTTGAAGGTCAGAAGCCAAAAAAGTAAAAAAAAAAAAACGTGATCTTGAAATGTGCATTTACCTTTAGTGCATCTGGCTGTGCAAAGTAGACCAGCCCTCCCCACCGGATACTGGTCCAGAGATCATAAATCTGAGCAGCAATGTGACTGAGAGGCAGGTAGCTCACTGCTGACTCTTGTTTAGTGTCAGCTGGATAAACATCTGCAGCCTTGCTGGCATGACTGGCAGTCCATGTGATCTGAATGTTCACACAAGAGTATTTTTTACTTCTTATCTGCATGCTTAACACAAAACAATGTAAGAAGGCTGACAGATATGATTGACTGTGTATGGAGTGAGCACATGAAGGGCGAGTGCCTATGTTCACACAGCCCTATGTTCCCACATTTCTCTGTTATCTAAATGTATAATTGAGAAAAGGATGCCTGTGTATGTGTGTGTGTGTGACCTTTATCCTAACTACATGTGAAGTGTTCCTCCCCCTCCGCCAACATGCCTCCACCAAATATGGTGCAAATCAGAGCAGTAATTTTTGTGTATTCCTGATTTCAGACATGCACACAGATAAAAACTAATCTTAGAAACGTGGGAGCATAGGGATGATCCCTATATGAAGACACGCAGAGGCTTACATTGTCATGACTGAGCATGGCTCCTTTTGGCCTTCCTGTAGTACCAGATGTGTAGATCAGAACGCAGCACTGGTTGGCTTTCTGACTGTTGATAATGTTATCCAGTTCTTTGTCAGAAACATCCAAGCCCAGGTCCATAAAATCCTCCCACTATCCCACAACAACAACCACAGCATTAGCAGAAGCGAAATTGGTACAGTATATGATACTGTACTGTACGTGACATGCCACATGGAGTCAAGACTTACAGAGTAAAGATTTGATATCTTATGCTTGGGGTCTTCACTGTACTGCACTATGGCTTTTAAGTGGGGCAGTTTGTCTCCTATCTGTGGGATCAAAATGAAAAGATTAAGGACAGCTGTTTTCATACAGTACTGTATGTTGGTTAAAAACAGTTTGGAAGTAACAGTACCTGCAGTATCTTCTCCAACTGCTTTTGATTTTCCACGACAATAATGTTGGCCTTGGAGTCACTGGCTACAATCTGGCACGCCTCGGGAGAGTTTGTGGTATAAATTCCTGTCAGTATCCCTCTATTAGGAACAGCATGGTTATTAAAGCAGGTTAAAACTCAATGACTACGACAGGGACACATCGCTGAAGAAATGAATGTACCATAAAAAACAACATATTCTGTGTCTTGTTAGCCATGTTTCTCACCCTGCCATGATGGCACCGACTGCAGAGAAGAACCATTCAGCTGAATTGAATCCTAGAATTGCAACTCCATGGAACCGCTCTAAACCAAGCTGCATACAGCAACACATGCATTTTTTCATATTAAAAGTCTGACTGTTGAGTCTATACCAGTACACTGTGACAGACATACCTTTATGAAGCTCTTGGCGGCTCTCCGGCAGAACTGATAATACTCTAAATAGGTTATCTTTTCCCATCGGTTGTTCTTCTTACTGGCAAGTGCATACATGTTTCCATACTTTTCAACTGAGTCTTTAAGCATTTGATGGACTGTCATAGACTCCTCTGGACAATTTTCCTCAATTCTCAGCCTTACTGCACCTCCAGCATCGGTGGTCCAGAGAGAATGGGCTGGAGCAAGAGCCAGTTCGTCTTCTATGCCTTTTTTATCTATGATGAGAAAGAGACCAACTAGAAAATTTAATGGAAATTTTGAGTGTCCCTCCAGATTAGGTCATAAATTATAACACTTCATAAATCCCATAACATCTGAGAATTATTATGACCACTCTGTGTTTTTTGTCTATGCTAACCTCTTTTCAGGCAAGTTTAAAGAGAAAGTTTCGGTTTAACGGTTGCCCCTAAAACAAAGGCATCTCATTGCAAACTGTTGCTCAGGATGTCAATGTCTTCTCACCTGGAGTGATAGGAGGTTTGTCTGAACACACTGATATGATTTTTATGTATGTTCAGTGGAAATTGTATGAGACAAAACGAGTTAAACAAGAGAAAGTTAAAGGAGTTCAACAGGCATCTCTGCTCTCATCTAAAATGGGAGGTAATGCTGCAGTTGGATGGACCTTCTGTCACTCTGAGGCTCAGATTTTAAAATCCATAAGTGACAGGGCTTTGGTTGATAGATTTTCTGAGAGAGGACAACTGTGGCTACATTTCTGATAAAAACTGTGAGCCTGCTGCTAACGATCTCTGATTAAAAGCAGAAGAATTTTAGCAGAAAATGTTTGTAAAATTTCAGAGCTTTTCTCCACTCCCTGTTACATGCCCACTCTAACTCACTAACATTCAGTCCCATTGACTGCTACTATAAACTTTAAAAAGTCTGTAAATCATCTAAAACGTATACTGTGCTTTTGTCAAAACCGTACCGGTTTATAGTAGACAGACGCCAAAAAAGTCTAACGTTTTGTGACCTGTTTAAACTTTCAACCATGTCTCTCTGTTAAAGTCTATCAATGAAAATTTGGCATAGTTTTCACAGCTTTTTTGTCATCAATCATTACATTTAAAAAAGTAATAGCACACTATTCCCAGAATTTAGAAAGGTTTTGCCTTGCAATTTGTGAGGGTTTTTTCAAAATCCTACAAGGAAAATTGGGCCAAAATTTTGTCAAGAAGTAGCAGAATAATACATGCAAATGAAAAATAACGTGTTCCTTCTCTAGTTTCCATACCAGGTACACAAAAAAGGCCCAGTTTATTCCAGAAAGGATGAACTGGCAAAGGCATGAGGATGTACTGATAAAAAAATGACAATGACCCCAGAAGTAGAGGCTATGGCCTCTTATTGAAAAGGCCCATAACTCACCTTTTGGGACATGTTCTTTTCTCTCCGTCTGCTCATCTGCCATAGACGACACTTCACTGCAACACACAGAGAAAATATAGGCTCCACGCTGCACACATTCACTCCACCTCTCATTCTGGCAGTGGTTTGAGCTTCTGCTTTCATTTAATCACATGGGTCAAATTTTCAGGAGCATTGTTTACCCAACACAATGTCGTTTGCCGCAGCTAAAGCCCTCTCTTTGTCTGAATAAACATAGTCACTAAAAGCTGTTTGGCCAATATGTTGCATTTATACCTCACATAATTGGATGACATTTTACTTATGGTAATGGCAATGGATTTCGAAAGAATTAAAAGCGTTAATACTTAATTTTAGCAATCACTACAACATCATGAGCTCTAAATATCACAGTTTAGTTTTATTCTGCACACATACAAATAGTGATACAACACAGTAAACACTGAGAGTCCATCTGATTAAGTACACTAACCCTACACCACAAAAGCATCTTGACTGCTTATTTTAAGATTCTTACCCGTTCGTAAGCTGATCAGTTCCCTCAAGAAATTCCATACTGAAAGTGTCCTGGCAGTTTGGCACCTTGCTGTACACAACAAAAACTTTGCTGAAAGGAGACAGTTTTCAAAATCTTCCTTCTGTGCAAGAAAAAAAAAACTTCATAGAAGTTTAAATATTAAAAGTGATGGAGGAAACTGTGCCAATGATTTGAATACAAAGACACGTACATTTTTGTCTTGGGATGTCTAATGGTGGAGAAACAAATCAGAATGCCCCTGAGAACACTGCATCACTCAAAACACCATGTCCAGAATTTTAACTAGCATTGCCTTTTCATATGTAAAACTGTCTGGCTGTAAATTCCTGTTACATCACACACACATGTAACACTAGACACAATTCAATACCCCATCTGTAACTACATAAAGTGACTTTATGTTCTATTTTAGTCATGATGTGAATCTAGTTAGGGCATTTATGGTGTTACACTGGTTTTAGCACTTTCATAGTTATTATTATGCGATTTGAGTTTGACTAAAGTGGTTGTAGAAGAAAGTACTTTCCTTTTATCTTTCCATACTACTTTTACATTAATTCATTGTGAATCTAACACCTGCTTTTCTGCATTACACCAAACCCTTTGGCATTCATTGACAGGTACCTATGAGGAAGACCTTTTTGTTGTGAGGAGCCACACTTTGACTTTTGAGAAAACAGTTGATTCCTCCTTTTGCATACAATGTACTGAGCTGATCTGTTCAGTCAGTCTTTGAGTTGGATCTTACAGATGCCCTCTCCTGTTGATCACTTCAATCTCAAGAGGTTCACTTAGTCCAGACCTGGACCTTACAGCCTTCTTGGTAACAGAAGTTAAAGATGCAGTGTCTGATTTATCTAGTGAGGAAGCTGCCAACTGCAAAAACTTCATCCCAAACAATTTTAGTAAAATGTGCACTCTCCCCAGTCATACAGTTTTGGTTTATTTTCTTGATTCTTTGTTAATTTTCTGTTCATTAAGGGGGTTACCAGATCAGCCCCTGCCCCACCCATCCCTCCTTCCCCCAGTTTTCACCCAATTCACACCATTCAAACATCATAACGTCAAGCTCTTTCGGGATATGTCAGCTATTACTTTTCATAAATCAATCAATGGAGTTTTAAAATAATTTAGGGTTTTTTCACAAATGTTTTCCTATAGGAAATGAATGGAGAACTCAAAAGAAATGTTTGTGACTCAAGTGCTATGCCATGTAGTTACCATGGCAGTGCTGCACTGTTGTTGCCTTTGATCTTTTGATTAGTTCTGCACTCAGTAGTATAACGAGTGGGACTGCTGTATGAAACTATGCCAAATATGGCATCCCAATGATTTATATGTAAAACCTGAGTGTCAAAGTGACAAAAGGCACATGCAACTGCCTCACTATGGTCTGTATTAGATGAGACTAGAGGTGTCTGCTGAAATCTAAGTCTGCTTGTTTAACTCATAGTGACTCACACAATTTCCACTGAAACTACATCAAAATTATATCAGTGCACATGTATCCAACACAATATCTTTTGTATTTCTGCAAACAAGCTGGAATTTCACTCCCACGCAATCTCTTCAACGATTGCAAATTTTCTAGTTATAATTGTTATTAGACTTTAACTCTAAGTGGTGTTAATGAGATCATTCAATAATACATTCAAGAAGTAGAAAAACATGCAGCCAAACAGAGTTGGACCTCCATTTTATGCAAAAATCTCAAATAAAACCCATGCACTATTTTGTTGAAAGGATGAACATTACACCAGGTGGACTTGCTACTTATCCAGTCGACTCTTATGAGCCAACTCATAAACATGCTAAAAACAAGACCAAAATGCCACTGATTTAATAGTGCAGTGTTCTTAAAGTGGGAAGGTTTATTTTTATGTGCTGTCTATTATTCATTTTGATTGATTTTGTGCATTATGTTGTTCATTGTGTGACTTATTTTGTTCATTTTGTGGGTTGTTTTGTTGTTTATTTTATTAATATGATTGATTTTTATTCAGTTTTATGATTATTTGGTGCATATTGCAGCTTATTTTTTATATTTGTGCTAATTTTATTGCTTTTTGTTCATTTTTGTGATTATTTAGCACATGTTGTCACTGATTTTGTTCAGTTTTGCTCATTTTGTTTTGTTCATTAATGTAATTATTTTCTTCATTTTAACAATTTAGGGCCTGTGTCCACAGAGTGTTTTTAGTACTGAGAACTCAGTGTTTTCAGCGCTAAAAAACTCATCACACTGCATTTTTTTGTGCTGGGGTGAAGCTGTTTAGAACAGTCAATTTGGTGCATATTGTCGCTAATTTTGTTAATTTGTGCAAATTTTGTTAATTTGTGCAAATTTTGTCAATTACTTTTTGCTCATTTCGTAGCTGTTTTGATCATTTGAGATTTTTTTGTAATTATTTTTTATGAATGTCTATTCATTTTAAGGTTATTTTGTTTATTTTGGCTCATATTGCTTTTTTCTAATTCATTTTAGTATTGTCCAGTGCATATTTTGTCACTTTCTGCTTATTTTTTGGCTTTTTGTTCATTTGTTAGATTATTTTATTCATTTCTATTAATTTCAGTTAAATTTTGGGGTTACTTTATTTATTTTTGCCCATTTTGTTTCTTTTTTGTTCATTATTGGGATTCTTCAGTGCATATTGTTGCTGACTGTTCATTTTTGCTCATTATATTGATTTTTTTTCATTGTGATTATTTTCTTCATTTTTAATTGTGTGTTTTGGTATGTTGTTCTTTTGACAATTGTGGCTAATTTTGTTGTGTATTTTGTTCATTTTTGCTCATTTTGTTGCTTTTTTGCTCATTTTTGTGACAGTTTATATAGACTCTTTTCATGCCGATTTCGTTGCGCGTTTTGTCCAATTTTGCACATTTTTGTGACAACTTTGTACATATTGTTGCTGATTTCATGTGTGCTGACTTTGTTGCATGTTTTGTTCATTCTGGTGTCTTCGTAAACTTATGCAACACACACACACGCCGATAGTTATAACTTGGTGGCTCTTGTGTCACAAAGGTCCTCAAGCCAAAAGCAGATCTACTGTATTTTCAACTTACTCATATATTTCACACTTAGAGAGACGGGGTTACGGGGTTTTTAATACTCTAGAGAGGATACAGCAAACTAAAAATTCAATTCGTTAGGACAGAAATGTAACAGCTGCATAAAGTCCCATATTTGGCCGCAGAACTTCTGACACCCCCGGCTCTGACTCGTATGGGGAGTGCCCTGCCCTCTGGGATGTGCTTTCCACCGGTTTTAGACGGTACGGTCTGAGCTAATGAGACACCCGCCCCTCTCCGGTAGGAACTCTCCAGAAAGTTCTCCGCGTAGTGAGGTTATAAGAAGCAGCCATCGTCTCCCGCCGGCTTCAGAGTGACTCGAACAGCAGCAACAACTAAGTTATCAAGGAGGAGCATTATTTAGCTTATGGAACGGGTTCATGTGACTCTAACAGTCGTTTGATTTAAGCTAGGACGTTTTTAAAGGAGGCTCGCCTTTGGTGCACGTGAGCTGCTTGTGATTAGTTACTTGTCCTCGGTGGCGTCGTGCTGGATCGATAAACGTCCCTCTATTAAATAATTACAGAACAACCGTGTATTTAAGTCGCCCTTCGTCCTCGTTTTGTGTTAAGTTGTCAGTATGGTTCACGAAACCGGCTACTACGATCTCCTGGGTGTCAGCCCCAAAGCCTCGCCAGAAGAAATCAAGAAAGCCTACAGAAAACTGGCACTAAAATACCACCCCGACAAGAACCCCAACGAAGGCGAGAGGGTGAGTTGCATGACGGGGTAACAGAAGCCGTTTGGGGGCTGTTGTAGCGTGTCTAATTTTACTTTGGCTGCAGCGTCAGAGGTCGTCGTCCGGAACTTTCTGGAATGATCTCGTGTTAGCAGTTAGCAGCTAACGTAAGTCTGCTGGCACGCTGAAATACAAATCCTAACTCGCACAAAAGGTTCTTAAGTTATTGTTTACGATTAAAATAAATAATTAAACCCTTTTATTACCATAAGGTGACAAATTGACTACTTTAGCTTCATTTTTACACAAGTTACACGTTTTACTTAATGGCCATGAACATATGTTACTGTATGAGAACAAAGTAGCCTGAAACACGGTACCTATACGTACTGAATCATTCTTAAAATGCCTAAAATTGATTCAGTTACTTATGGTTATGCAAGTCGTAAATATTCTTGTCATGTATCAATTGACACAAATAAGTTAAATTTACAAGTTTTAATTTGGTTTGTCATAAGTTTAACAAAATGATTCTGTTTAAATTCCACGTTTCTGAACATCTTGGAGCTACAAATAGACCAATTTTTTTGCCCTCTTACTGAAATTGTTTCTTAATTTTGTGCAGTATTGGGTTCAATTGTGATCAAGTTGGAACTGTCAGTACATTTGTATCAATAATATTGCTGCAATTGCACCTACAGATACTAATGTTTGCATTCAGCACGAAGTCTACATTTTTACACTTGTGTATTAATATTACATTGACATGTATGGTTTAAAAAAAAAATTCAAATCAGTCTTTTAAATGGCATCCTATTCTAGTTCTATTTATTAAATCTCCATTAGTTCAAGACATCACATAACATTCTTGTCATGTACTGTATGAAAATAAAGTTGGATTGAATGATTTTGTTAAACGATTCTGCCATTTTCCTCTATTTTAATAGTTAGTTTTTACATGCAAAATGCATAAACTCAAACTTTTTTATATACCTACACAAAACTATTTTATATTCAGTTAATCTTTCAGTGCAATACCACTAGATGCCCAGTACAACTTCAAATCTAGTACCTGTACTCAGAATATTATTCAGACATTACCTGTCACTGGAAGAGATGGTAGTATAACAGACTTATTGAGAACTATATTGTCAAAGTTGTTAAAATTAATCTTTTGTTTTTTTGCAGTTCAAGGTGATTTCTCAAGCATATGAGGTGTTGTCAGATCCAAAGAAAAGAGACCTTTATGATAAAGGAGGGGAACAAGCAATTAAAGAGGGAGGTAATGGAGGAGCATCTCCAACAGACATTTTCAATATGTTCTTTGGAGGTGGTGGAAGAATGCAAAGAGAGAGAAAAGGTAAGATGTTTAGAACTCATTTGGCTACAAATTGTCATATAGGCTATATATTTGTGCCCTAAATATGTATTTGCTTTCCCTATAGGTAAGAATGTTGTTCACCAGCTAGAAGTTACACTGGAGGAGCTGTACAATGGCTCCATGAGAAAACTTGGACTCCAGAAGAATGTCATTTGTGAAAAATGTGATGGTGAGTATGGGTATAGTTTGACAGATTTCACTTAAATCTCACAAGGACAAATTTTTGTCAATCAGTAATTTGACATTCTCCTGTTTGCTAACAGGGTATGGTGGCAAAAAAGGTACCTTGGAAAAATGCTCAAACTGTAAAGGTAGAGGAGTTCAGGTCAAGGTGCAACAGATTGGACCTGGCATGATTCAGCAGATCCAAAGCATGTGTTCAGATTGTCAGGGACAAGGAGAGAAGTTCAGCTCAAAGGACCGCTGCAAGAATTGTAACGGGCACAAAGTAGAACGCAAAAAGAAGATCCTTGAAGTTCACATTGACAAAGGTAATTACTTTACCAGCTGTGATAAATAAGTTAAATGTAGTGTTAGTTTAATTTGGAATACAAGTTAAGTTCATTAATGTTTTGTGCAGGGATGAAAGATGGTCAGAGAATTACATTCAGTGGAGAAGGTGACCAAGAACCTGGACTGGAGCCTGGGGATGTCGTCATTGTACTAGATCAGAGGGAGCACCCTGTTTTCCAGAGACAGGACGATGATTTGATCATGAAGCTGAACATTAAACTTGTTGACGCCCTGTGTGGATTCAGGAAGACCATTCAGACATTAGACCACAGAACACTTGTCATCTCCTCAATGCCAGGTAATGATTTGGCTTAAAACGGACCTATAGAGAACACTTGTATGGTGTTCCGTCAACTGATCACAACCTTTCTTTTTAATCAACAGGTGACGTTATCAAGCACAATGATATTAAATGTGTCCAGAATGAGGGCATGCCAATCTACAGAGACCCTTATGAAAGGGGACAGCTCATCATTCAGTTCCAGGTAGGTTAATCTTACTACTTTTCCCCAGTGTTGCAAAGCTTGGTATGAAACCTGTCAGACCATCATCCTGGATAAAATGCATTGATTCTCATGTACTGTTATTTATCTGCAGGTTGAATTTCCAGAGAAAAACTGGCTTCCAGAACATCTCATGTTCCAGCTGGAGCGATTGCTTCCTCCTAGGGAGGAGTGCATGATTACAGAGGACACGGAGGAAGTCGAACTCAGCGAGGCAGATGAACAGACACACCAAAAGAAATATAGTCGGGAAGCTTATGAGGAAGATGAGGAGTCTGCCAGAGGTGGAGTTCAGTGTCAGACACAGTGATTGTAATCAATAATGCAAATATGTTTTCATGTTTTTATTTTTGTTTCTTGTTCTGTTGTCTTGTTTTGATGTGGGCAACATTTGACCTATGTGATTAAAATCCCTCTTTTTACAGTAATTCATGTGGCAGATGCCT
>JAQQAE010017290.1:0-11516 GCA_029823295.1 Pseudamia nigra
ATTTTCTCAAAAATCGAAGGTGCGCCTTATAATCCAGTGCGCCTTATATATGGATTTTTCCTGGTTTGTGCTTACGGGAAAATCGGTTTGAAGTCAGTATGTGGTAGATGGCACTCAAAAATCTGTCAAAATGCTTTAGTACGACTTATCTAAGTTTGACTTATCTAAGATTTGTGTTGCATAATGCACCTTATAATCCGGTGTGCCTTATAGTGCGAAAAATACGGTAAATATCTTTGGACAGTTGGGAACATCCATCCATTTTCTACCCCTTAATCCTCACGGGGACAGACAACCATTCTCACCTATGGACAATTTAGTGTGACCAAGTCTCCTAAGTAGTGCATGTTTTTGGTTGTGGGGGGAACCTGGAGAACCTGGAGAACCTGGAGAGCCTGGAGAGAACCCACGCAGACACGGGGAGGACATGCAAACCACACAGAAAGGCTGGCATTGGGCTCAAACCCAGGACTTTCTCGCTGCGAGGCACCAGTGCTGCCCACTGCACAATTAAAAAATACTCAGGCTTTTACTTTGACTGTATTTTATTGACGGCGTGAACATGACAAATCTTGTTCATTAAATTTCGTCTGCTGCATGATTGGAAATAGGTGGCGTCAGCAGTTGCTTTTAAATATGACTTAGTTCATAAGGAACATGTGAGGAGAGGTTTAGATTGTCAGGAAGAAAAGATGTGGCGTGCGTCGTCATTTTATCATTTAATATACAAAATTACCAAAATCTGATCTGATCAAAAATCAAGTTTTTCAAGCACATTTAGTAAAGTATTGGGTATTTCTGATATTCAGGTATGTCATATTATCACCTCAGCCTGTGGTGTGGCATTAAGATGACCTGTAGCTGACGGATAAATTAGCAGAATACTGGATTCCCATATCACATAATCATCACTCTGACCAATCACAGTCCAGTGCTGACACACAGAGCTGTAGGTACTAGACTTCATTAAGCCATGAACATGCCTCATTTTAGTCCCGGAGCTTCTCTGACGTCATGCGTCTGATATGAATCATTACTCACGTGGAGACGTGGATTAGGGTCTGAACGAACAACATATCTTTTGTTTTAGGAAAAAATGGACACAATATGTTGCAAGATGACAGATTTAAAAGCTGTAACCATGGCTGTGAGTAATAGTTGTTGACAAAGTTTGCATTTAAGCCATGTCCCTGTGGATTTCTAAGTGTTCTACAAACATTGTATCCTGAGTCAAACGAACATGGAAGTTCAACGATCCACAGTTCCACCAACACCCACGTGAGGCCGGACGTAAAAGAATGTCACCCCCCGCCCTTACTGTTCATTTTTACTCTACAGTATTATACTGTTGACTTGTTTGGATGAAGAGTTAAGGTCACCCTGATGTTCACTTCTCAATATCGATTTAAAATGATCAAGGTCGCCACAATCAGTCTGTGAGCACTTTAAGAGGTTTGAGATTCATTGTGGACACCCCCCACAATATGAGATAACCTTGACTCGACACTGCCCCATCAGCCTTAACTGGTGGATACCGACTTCAATTGTCAGGAAGGGTGAGTCAGGCCCACGATTAGGCTAATTATATTCTGACAGCAGTTAAGTGGTTATGGTTGAAACTGCAGGAGCCCGAAATTAAGGAAAAGTCTTGTTTCTGCGGCTCTGTCCTCGTGGTCCACGCCGCATCCAGGCCTGTTTCACCCTCAAAGTCCAGTTTGTTTGACTAGTGTGCATGCTCAGTCGACCTCCTCTGGTACAGATGAAGATGTGGGCGTTGGTGCGGTACAGTTACTTATTACCCACGCTGACGGAGTCGGGGCGTGGGAGTCGGGCCGTGGGAGTGCTCAATCAGGAATATTACTGTCAAACTGCACCAGAATATTGACCTTGACCCACTGTGGACCTCCATTAATTTGGGGGTCAAGAGGTCAAGGTCACAGGACCAAGATCAAACTTTCATTCACTCTATAACTCAATCATGAATAGAACTAGGGTGACCATAGTTGACAGTAACATTGACCTTGACCCACTGTGGACCTCCATTAATTCAGGGGTCAAAAAGTCAAGGTTACAGGGCCAAGGTCAAACTTGCTTTAAGCTGTATCTTAGCATCCGCTTGTTGAATTTTCACGTTTGTTTGGTTCGAAAGGTCACATTAGATGTGTGCATGGTCCAGGCAAGTATCCGGCCTGGGTCCGCCATCGTGTGGACATGGTGGAAAATCCTCATCTGCTGCCACCGCAAACACATACTCGGGTCCACTTGAGCTTGGACCAGTGTGAGTGCTATTCAGCAGGTGACTGGGGGGGGGGCAACCGTTCTTCAATACAGTACAGTACAGTTCATATCAGTCTTTATATCTGATTCCTACATTTCTGAAAGTCAGAAGACAGTCTGGTCTTCTGATGTAGCTTTCGCCGATGGTTTTGTTTGCTCTGCTAAGGAAGCTGACGTTTTCGCTGGCACGGGTTTCTCTTTTAGCAACTTTACTCAAAAATGTATTGCTATGTGCACACATTAAAGTAGTAGCATGCAACTTTTAAAAGTCATAATTGTTAAAACTGTCACTAAATTCTGGTAGTATGACATTAATGCAGTCATTTTTGGGGGGAAATGTGTCTCTCTGCATCACCTACCGTCTGTAATATGATTTTCAAAACCCCACAGCATTTCCAGCGCTCCTGCTTAATTTCACCAATGAGTGATAAGCGGGTTGTCAATCATTCTCATGCACACGCTCTAGATACTTCTCCCCACGCATGCAGCACATATCGGACACATGCTGTTGCAGCTGTTGCATGTGTGGCTGACAAACCAAAGAGCCACAGAGACAAATGACCAAATCCTCCTTAAGCTATGGCTTACACAGCAAGAAAGAGGAAGAAGAAAAAACCTGCGGCTGGTCGGAGCTGGCACCTCCCGTCTGCACGACCGATATTTGGATTTAGGCTCAGACCGGCTGCTGATCAGCTCTCGGTCATGGAGTACAGGTAGTGCGGGCTCTGACCAGCCACTGTTGTTTTCTTCTTACATGGGATCCAACCGGCTTTGACCGGGAGCTTATCAACAGATGGTCAAATCCTTTGTCTCCAGTCCTGAGTGACCAGTGTCCAGACATGTGCTGTGACTGGATGTTGATCAGCTCTTGGTCACAGGGGACCAGAATTCTGACACAGGATCCAAATGGTCCAAGACACCGGACACAGAGGACGGGCGTTGCAGGCTCTGATCAAGAGCAAGTCAAAGCCCATGTTGGAGGAGCCTTTCTCCATGACAGGAGTCCTTGCAATCTGTTTAACATCACATCTATTTCTATTTCCATCTGTTTCAGGATCAATTTTAAGGTTCTTTTAGTTGTTTATAAATGTTTGAATGAATATTTATCTGACCTGCTTTTAGATTATGAGCCCCCGCGGACCCTGAGGTCCTCCGCTACCGGCCTTTTAACTGTTCCAACGGTTGGAACTAAAACCCACGGTGAAGCTTCATTTAATCACTGCAGCCCCCGCCTGTGGAACAGCCTGCCGGAGTGCCTCAGGGCTGCACACACTGTTGAGGTTTTTAAAAGCAGGCTCAAGACCCTCCTGTTCAGCCTATGACTAACTTCATTTTACTACCCTTCTCACTTTTTAAAAAAACAGCAAATTATGTTGATCTTCCCTTATTTTTCCTTTACTTTTCATTTATTTTGCAGCTTCTGCTTGTTCTTTTCATTTTACATATGTAGCTTTTCTTATTTTAATACTTTTTATGCATGTGGTTTATAGCTGTTATGTTTTTCCATTTCAGCTCCAGTGTTTTCCTCAGGGGGGCGCTCTCCACACCTCTGCTCCGTCTACAGGGGGCTGTCCTGAGGGTATGTGTGTGTGTCCTTAATATGTAAAGCACTTTGCACTACATCGATGTATGAAAAGCATAAATAAAATTTGATTGGATTGGATATTTATCACACTGATTCACTGACCAGCAGTGGTTTAGTTTAGTGACTGTTAATCTTGCTCTAATATGTGTTTGTTACATTTTCTTTACTCTTCATGTAAACAGCGAAAGCCTTTTGCTTTCATAACAGTAATGCTCGTATTGGGGTGTACCGTATTTTCCGCACTATAAGGCGCACCCTCCAAAAATGTCACATTTAAATTTTTTTTTTTTGATAATCCGGTGTGCCTTATAGTGCAGAAAATACGGTAATAAGTAGTGACTGTCATGCATTAAATTCTTTAAAATCTTTAAAAAATTTAAAGATTTTCCTCAAGTTATGTACTACAGCTTTAACCGTTTTTATTGCCGCTGATGTCTGTTTAGCATGAACTAGTGTAAATAACTGAACAGCTCCAGCTAATGGCCGGCAGAGGAATTACAATTTAACCTCCCGTGCTGGAGTGCGAGTGCTGTCGAGTTCCAGCACGTTTTAATCACTGAAGTAGAACCAAGACACCAACAAAAAAAAAGCTGAAAATGACGTGGAAATGTCAAACCGCTGGATGCTCAATGAGACAGAGAAGTTATTATGTCATAATACACGTCCTCAGTTCTCATGAGCATCATGTCTCAGCTAAAGTTCACCTCCGTTTGACAAAGGGAGGTGAACTTCACCTCCAAGTCTCCCTGTGGGGCAGAGTCTCAGCCCTGCTCGCATTTTCCTTTTTTGTTTACAGGCTGCTTTAGTGATATCAATAAAAATAGCTTTATAGTTATTCCGTTTATTTCTTATTTGGATTCTCTGTGAATTTGGTATTACTTCATGTTCATTTTGCTAATTTTCTTTATTGTAGCAGTCTGGTAGCGAGATTAAGCAAAACTACCAAATTCCACAAAATGTGGAAGGATCGCGGTTCGGCCAAGTCACACACGAGAACTTTAACATTCCAAGACATGCAGTGAGTTCCTAGTGAATAATGATAAATGATAGTAATAATGATAAAGATTAGAATAAATAAGAATAAGAACAATCATCTTTATTTAATAATTATAATCACAATAATAATAATACATGTTATTTATATAGAACTTTGTCAACAAAGCACAAACATGACTCAGTACAGCAACATGATACACAAAGGCACGAGCAGGTAGCAAAACAGGTGCAAATACAATAATAAGAAAGTTGGGGAAATAAGAGGAGATGGAGGAAGAGTTTTTAAAAAAAGTAAAAGAAGAACTGACATCACATAACAGAAAAAGCAATAAGAAAATAAGACACTTAAAAAAGGGAAGAAAAAAAATAGTAAAGCCAATCCATAAAATTGAGTTTTAAGGAGAAATTCCAAATAAATAATGTACGGACCTTGATGAAAAAAACTGAAATAATTGAGAGAAGGGTTTTTCTTAAAGCCTCCAATTTGGTGCAGATTCAAGTAAAACCAGTATTTCCCATGAAGTTGAAATAATTTGTTTTCAAAAACATCCTCATTTAATTATTTATTATTTTGGAAGAGAGAGGGAGTTTTGGAAGATATACAATTCATAAATAATGTGTCATATTGTCAGAATCATTTCATGAGAAGAGTTTTATTCCAATTTTGTGAGTAACAGTGTATTTTCATAAGAGCAGGTCCAGGGGGGCGAATCGGGAGAACCGGGACAATTTCAATTCCCGGTGCGCCGGTCCAACGTTTGGCCCGCGATGTGTGTTCACTTTTTTGTTTTTGGGCCGATTTGCACTTTTTTTTGTTTTTGGGCTGGTGTTCAATCTGCCTCCACTGGCAGCAATTTTTTGGCAGACGCACCGTGACGTAACACGTCCGTGCACCCGACAGTGGTATTTGAATGATGGAAAATGCAAAGAAGACGCACGTTAGATGCGGAGAAGGCAAATATTAAAAAGAGATTTAGAAAAAAAGCTTGACGCAGCCAAATGTGCTAAAATCGGTAACTTTTTCACAAAAATGAGCCTGCAGTTTGAAAAGACAAATGAGAACGATGAAGCGGGTGAGGCAAGAGGTTGAACCTTGCCTGCAAAACACTGTTCACGTTAATTAATTCAAAGTGTCTGCAGTTCTGGACCCGGAACTCTTTTATACCATGCTATAGGTTTCAAGTAATGCCAAGACCCCAAGGTGCTAAAAATGGGTCCTAATTGTAAGATGTTTTGGGATTTACAAAGTTCCATCATTTTGGACAAAATCTGCAGTGAGTCAAAGGTACATTTAACATTTCCATGAATTTTTCTACTTAAATGACTGCACTTAGCCTCTGTAAGGCAGTGTAGTCTCTTAAGGTTTCTGCTTTCCTTAGCTCTGTCCACTGCATAAATATTAAAATAATACTGTTGAGCCTTTTGCTTTTAACCACTCATCCTGTTAAGGGAAATGTCCAGGCTCCAGTTAGGACAAGTCTGTAACACTGGATCATATGAACAGCAGTATATCATTTTAAAATCAAATCCGAGCAGCTACACCTGCTTTTCTCCGACGAGGACTTGGTAATAATTCTTTACAGGCCCCTGGAAGTGGCTCATTCCCTCTTTTCCTGTTTTACAAAGACCAGCGGGACAGTGTTCACGGACTGAAGGTTTCAACACAAGTGCGTGATTAAATTTTAATGACAGCAGCCATTATTAATTTAGACAAATAAATAAAGCAGCCTCCCACTTCTTGCAACGTCATGTCAAGCAGATCAATGGTGTCTGTCAAACAGAAGCAATTAAACCTTTAATCAGGACATCACTCATTAGCAACAGGAGGAAGACGATGCACATCGGGGCGACGACTCATGACTGCGCCATAGTTTGTTCAAAGTTTCAGTTTACTATTTTCTCTCTAAATTATCCTTATGAGTTGCTACAAACTTTGGAAAAGAGTCAAGTGAGACAAAAGGTTAAGATGCAACAAGGTGAAAATGGCATAAAAGATGTCAAAAACAAGGAAAGGACGTAAAAAGTCAAATTCAGTTCCACTACAAATATTTAGATTGTAGAATCAGCAAAAACTTGCTTCTTAGTGCAATTTGTAATGTATTTTTGTACATTTGAGGAGAGATAATCTTATTGTGAAAAATCCATCTGTTCTGGGTTTTGAAGTTTATTTATTTAAGTCTGTGATGTTAAAAAAAACAGCTGTGTGAAAACCTGAACTTCTCACAAAATAAAAAAAAAAATCAGGTGAAACAAACTATGTATTTGAAGGATTTGTGACCTCAGTCATAGTCTAGATAAAATCAATTCATTCTAGGTTGTAAAATCCAAAGTTCCAAGTTGCAACCAATCATATTCAAGCAATTTGATCCACCCACATGAGCAACTGTTGCATGAAAATATCATTATTGTATGATTGCAGTGTCCTTTCATCAATATACCAGGGTCAGGACAATGTTGCTGCTCAACCTATCAAAGCGAGTTACAGAGGCCATCACAAAAACCCACCAGATGTTTCTAATAAACTTGTCTGCAGCAGAGGTAGTTTTTGGTCTTCCTCCCCTGGGAAGGTCCTCATGAGAGTCATCATGATGTTGATGATGGTTCAAGATGTTTTCTGGCAAATCTGAGGTGAGCCTTCATGTTCTTTTTGGCCAGAACTGGTTTTTGTCTTGCAGGCCACTTTTGCCCAGTGTCTTTGTTATGGTGGAGACCTTCACTGAGGCAAGTGAAGCCTGCAGTTCTTGGGATGTTGTTGTGGGGTCTTTTGTGACCTCTTGGGGTAATTATGCCAGGCCAGCCCCTCCTGGGAAGGTTCACTACTGTTCCATGTTTTTTTTTTTTGGGGGGGGGGCACCTTTTCACACAGGGCCATATAGGTTTGGATTTTGCTCCCCTTAAATATAAAAAAACTTTCTTTTAAAGACAAGATCATGTGTTTAATCATGTGTTATCTTTGTCTAACATTTAAATTTGTTAAATGATCTGAAACATTTAAGTCTTTACATGTTCATTCACAGTTTATACATTAATGCTTAAGACATTCAATGTAAAAATAGTATAACACAAAATAAATAAACACACAAATGAGAAGATGTGTCCAGACATGTGTTGTAATGTAAGAAAAATATATTTAATTATGATGGCAGTTTCCTAGAAAACGGGTATATTGATGTCTGCTAGAATACCCTCTTACTCGCTAATGTGAAACTCACAGTGTGTGTGTGTGTGTGTGTGAATGGCTGAATGACACACACATTGTAAAGCACTTTGGGTCCCTTTTAACATAGAAAAGCACTTTATAAAAGCAGTCCATTGTATATTTTTTACAATTGGTGAAAAGACTGACAGCTGTATTGGAACAGTAGCAATGACCCATAATCTACTTACTGCATAGTCTGTTCTGTGTGACACGACGTATACAGCTGCTGCGACGGTCACATGCAGTAAATGTCAATCACACCTCAACACACTGTCCAACCGCGTCTGTTAATGGCATTGTATAATTCAGTCCATTCTTTTTTTCCACAAACAGTTTTCTCAGCGACTCCGGGGTCAGGCTATGGGAAGCGTTGGAATCGCGTTGTGAGCTGGGATGTCATTACTGACTCTCTGCTGCTGTTCACATTATAAAAGATCAAGCGAAACAGCAGCTGCCTCTGGAAGGCTGTGACAATAATTGTGTGTGTGTGTGTGTGGTTGGAAGCATATGTCTGAGAAGGAAAAGAAAGAACCATAAAAACAGAGCTTTACGACTTATGTCAGGAGTATAATATCATCTCAACTAAATGCTTGTCTCCATAAAAGGAACACGATGTTTTCCAACATAAGCAGTAGAATCCGGGACATACTATCCCATGCTCCGACAGATGCATACCTATCGACCTATCCCGGATCATCCCAAGGTCACAGGGAATTTGGAGTGTAAGGTAATACACGCCGCCAGGCTGTTCCAGGGTCTGTTTAATATGGCGGTCATATCATGCTGAGTTAGCCTTTAAAGCCGACCGCCATTACTCTCCCGCAGTGAGTGATGAGAGACCACAGTCAAGAGCATATGTAACGGCGGAGTCAGCCGAAGTCGGCCTTTCCTGTTATTGCTCCGCGTGCTGTATAATATAAATTTCACATAAACAATCATTATCTCCACCTAGACTGATCCCACTTGAAACACATGTAAGCCCCAATGGATTGAGTCTTCATCATTATACAGGACATTTCATGCACTATTATGAATGTGTGTTGAACCAGGGTGTGGTGCACTTACCGTATTTTCCGCTTCATAAGGTTCACCATCAAAAAATGATCCATTTATGATCTTTTTCCATATATAAGACGCACCGGATAATAAGGTGCATTAAACGACGCAAAAGTTAGAGAAGTCAAACTCTATTCCACTCATTCACAGTAACTCTCAACATTGGCGGTTTTGGTGTCGGGCGGGTCCGGATCCCTCTCGTCATTGTCCGGGTCGGTGTCCTTGCTGTTACTTGGCTGTTCGGTGGTGGTTCTGGCTTTCGTGGGGGCTCGGACGGGACTTGGGTCCAGTGCCTCCGTGGTCCATTGGCGGGTGGTGGCGTGGCTCGCCCGGCGTTTCCTCCGCATCTTTGTGAGTGTGTGTTTGCCTTCTGTCGTTCGTGCTCCCGTGCGACTCGCGGTTTGGCTTTGTTCGGCCTGTTGGCGCCGGTGTCAGTCGGTTGGAGTTCTTTGGTTGATCCGCCCGGAGTGGAGGTGGGCTCCGGGTCGTCTCTCTGCCTCTGTTCGGTGAGTTTGAAATCCGCTTTGTGAGCATGTCTGTGTTGCTTCCAACTGGTCTCACTCCGCGAGTGATACGGTGGTACGTATCACGTATACGTGACACATCACGTATCCGTATACGTAACACAGCACAGTACGTATCACTCCGCGAGGCTCCTGATTATCGTAATACTCCTACAAGTGATGCGGCAAAGTCGTACCATACTAAAACATTTTGACAGATTTTTGAGCGCCGTGTACCACGTACCGTAAAATCAGCTCAAGGTCAGCAAGTACAAACCAGAATAAATCCATACACATAAGGCGCACTGTCGATTGTTGAGAGAAATTAAGGATTTTAAGTGCGCCTCATAGTGCAGAAAATACGATAGTCAAATAGGATGTGATGGTGGGAGTTGATGTTTTTATTAGTTGATGTGATGGAATGTATTTCTATTTTGCTTATATTTACCCATTAAATAATTCTATAAGGGTGTTGATCAAATTGTGGCCTAGAGATAATCAGTGATGATGATTGGCGCCATACAAATAAAATTCAATTGAATTGAAGTGATCAAATTCAGGGTGTTGATTTGATTTTGGTTTATTTGAAGGCCTCTTTATAATGATTTGCGTCCACAGGGAGGTGTTTCCAGAACTGGCAGCATCTTGTTTCAGGTCAAATTCTACAAATCTCAGAGGTTTTAGCTCTCGTGTTTTTGTGCTGCACTGAAGGTATTTTAACTCTGTTTTTTGGAACAGAGCTGAGCTCGTCAGTGTCACTGTTCATTTGCCAAAGTCAAGCAGGGGCGGAACTTTGGATGTCAATCATGTAAAACTTTCTGCACCACGATGGATTGGAAACTCACTTGCAATCCAGTTTATTATCTAAAACTGAAGGATTTTCATGGTCTTGTAAAGGAACTGAATTTCCAAAGTATCCAGTGCAGTTTGGAAACTTGTCACATTGTGTCAAAGGGCATTTTAATTTTTCGCTCTGGTGCAGCCGTGGATGAAACGGACTCATTAATGTGCAGGAAGTACTTCTTAACTATATGAGTGTCCCTGTAAATAGTGAACTTAGAAGTGCCTCATCTGCAAGAGGAAGTTCCCAGGATGCTCTCTGCTCTACCTTCCCTCTACGCCCTGTGCGATCACTGCACCGACGCCCCTTCATGCCGACACATGAGTCAGACACTGGCTGCACCAATGTCCGAAAACATCAAATCAAATTTTTACATGATAAATCGACTTCAGATCTTGGGTTTAAACAATTATATCCTCCTCTAAAAAAAATCCAACTATTTGTGAGCTAAAAATTGTAGAATTTCAAAACGTGTATCTTATGCCTCGCTGGGGCCCGAGTGGCTGTCTTTGTAACCACTGTACCACTAAAAGCTGCACAGTAAGACAGAAAGTAAGGCTGAGGGCGCTGCCAGCGCTAAAATGCTGGCATCGTAGATATTGGCCCTGCAGTTTCTCTGCCTCATGCATCGTGGTTGCACTTTTTAGACAACACTGACTGGTTGAACTGCACGTCCTATTTTTGTCTCCAAAACGGCAGGAAATGCAATTAGCCCCTAAATAGCCGTTTAGAAACCAACAGTAATGTCAGGATTATTCCATCCGTTAATACAGTATAAACAGTCTGAGTCAGTTACATTGTTTTCACCTGTTTTAAATTTAAATCAGTGTGAGTGAGGAGTGACGGGTCAAAGGGAAGGTTTATTCATAAAATATATCAAAGAGAATCTGGATGGTAATTCTTTTATTTAGATTGGAGAGAAATTGTAACGCGAACCTCTATAGGTCTGTGTTATTATTTTATTTAAATAGAAGGAAGTGGAAGGAAAAGACAGGAGGCAGAGCTGGAGGTAGCAGAGATGAAGATGTTGAGGTTCTCTTTGGATGGATAGGATCAGGA
>JAQQAE010017291.1:0-11516 GCA_029823295.1 Pseudamia nigra
TCTCGGTGGTTCTGTTGGGTTTACTCTGTATAGTCATGAGGCCTCGGCCTTGAATTGTGAAGCATCTGGAGATAATCTTCAATTTTGATTGCTGCGATACAAATATAATTGAATTGGATTAATTTACTCCTACTCATTGAGATGTAGCCAAATGTAATGGAGTAAGAGTAAAATATATTCTGCAAAATCAACTCTCAAAAAGTACATTTTTTACACAGCTGCTACTCAAGTCCATGCAATGGAATAAATGTCCTTGTGCACTGAGTGTCTGAGTTTATTGGCTCCAAACCAGTTTATGGAAATGCATGGATTGACTCTTATTTTGTACTTCAAATTCACTTGACATTTTATGGCTTACATCTCCTCCAGGAGGAGGTTTTTAGGGCTTCAAAGGGTATGAAGCTGCTAAATCATTGGTGCTTAAAGTAGGACACCATTCTGAGTTTGGATCCGCTGCGTTTGTTTGTTTCAGGGCGACCATCATGTCACTGGAGGACTTTGAGCAGAGGATGAACCAGGTCATCGAGAGGAACGCCTTCCTGGAGAGTGAGCTAGATGAGAAGGAGACCCTCCTGATGTCCGTCCAGAGGCTGAAGGACGAGGCCAGAGGTCCGCACAGGTTTAAACGGTCTCCGTCGGGGGCCTTTGAGTCTCTCGTTTCCTGGGGTGTAACCCTGATTTCCCTCTGACAGACCTGAGGCAGGAGCTGGCCGTTCAGCAGAAGCAGGACAGGAAGCCGTCCCTCAGCAGCACAGCCAAAGAGCCGTCCAGCCAGCTCACTCCCCCGCTGACCCCCCCAGATAACAGGACAGAGTCCTCCACCGCCACGCCGTCCAGACCTCCAGCTGCAGCCGAGCTGTTCACCACCCCACCGGCATCCGCCAGCAGAAGTCAGCACTTTGTCTTTCATATCTTTTCAAGTCAAAGTACTTTGTTTGTTCCCGAGGGGCAATTAGGTTCCTCCCACTGATGGGGAGACGGCAGCACAACTTGTCGTGCTGCCCTTTAACAGTGGCGGGGGGGGGGGAAAAAGCCACATATCCAGAACTAAGCCCGGAACAGGGCCCAGTTATGATTACATAGAAAAAACCTCTGCACATTAAGCAAACAGTTGCAACACAACATTCATTTACAAAGCATTTTACGGACCACACTGGAGAGACCTCAGCACTTCTGTGTTGTTGACCATAATTGGATTTATCTCAGAAATCATCCCATGTTGTGCCGCTAACGCCCTCCCCATCTGTTTGATTTGGAGAGACGTTTTTGCGGGGCTTCGAGCAGCTGCGTCCGTCTTCTTAATAGAACGATACACCAGAAAAACGACTAAAGGCCCATTGATCCTCTAGGCTAAGTCCGCATACGGATGCAGCGGGATCGTTCCCTCCCGTCTCAGTGTGCATTACGTTCCAAGTCTGGTCCATTTTCCTGGGGCTTTTGGATCCGTCCTTAACATAAGAAATGCTGCAGTGCCACCAGAAATTGTGGGGGCGCTCTAGCACAGTATAGCTCACAAAAGAATGGAAGAACAAAACGGAACATAAAACACCGAAAGAAACAGAAATGGCTCCACCTTTTGAGGACAGTCTGTGCCATAGACTGTATATGTTGGTGTCATTTTGGACGACATCTTGGAGGCAAAAACAAGATGCAACCATATTAGTATGAACGGCGTAGCCGTAGGGGAAGCTAACTGCTAAAACTTCACCAGGCAGTACGAAACAAAATCATATTACAGTGCTAGTGTAAACACTTACACTCAGGTAAAACTGTGTCCATATTGAATGCCCGGTGACACTAGTTACCATAGCAACATGTAGTGTTGGATTATTTGCCGTAATATCTTAATAATGTAGCAAAAAGTTAACAACGGACCAGATCACTTATGAGGGAAGACATGAAGAAGTGTTAGAGCATAATGACTCATGACAAAAAAAATTAATTTATTTATTTTATAGTATTTTCAGACAGAATCTAATGTAACTAAACACTAGAGAGTCTGAACTCCACGCTGCCCTCTAGTGGATGTAATGTGTGCATCCACGCCAACGTAAAGTACACATTGGAGTATAAATGCCAGCAACGTCTAACGTTTGATACACAACACACTTGTGTAGAGAATAAATGGGCCTTAAGCCAATCGGCAGAAATCCTGTTACCATGGTTCCAAACAGATAAATATCTTCATGTCTTCCAACGACAAAGGTGCGAGGCAGATGAGTTTCCAGGTGTCACAGGGATCCGTCACATACCCAGCAGCGTCTGTTCCATCGGGACACGCCCGCCTCCGTCTGGATTAACACGTTCAACCGATTACATTACATATTTGTATAGTGTGAAATCTGCTGTTGATTGGTGGGCAGAGTAAAACTACTCTTTATCATTCTGATCAGTCAAGTAGAAGTACTCGTAAAACAGTATCTGAGTCAAGGCTACTGATGTAATGAGTAACTTCATAATGTGGAATAAGTTACAGCCTCATATTGCACATGAACAGGAACATGAAATGTCAGAAATTTTAAATGTAAATGTTATTCTGCGATGTGCACTTTACGTTGGCATGGATGTTCACAGTCCAGCCACTAGAGGACAGTGTGGAGTCAGACTGTCCTCTCGTGTTTATTACGTTACATTTATGTCTGAAAATACAAAGCAAAAATGAGTCATTTTGTCATGAGTCATACGTTTTATTTGTTCCCTGGTCCATCTTTAACTTTTTGCTACGTTAGTAATATATTACGGCAAATAATCCAACAAATCACTCTTTTGCTGGGATTTGATTGACACGTTGCTACGGTAACTAATGTCTCCGGTGTAGTCGGACCTTTGTATCTTCTATTTATTCATGTATAGTGAGTAGATTTATGGCCTTGTTGTGCAAAACACATTTGTGTTGCCACGAGGAGTTGTTTTTGGCTCCAAAGTGTCAGGAAGTGATCGTGTGATTGGCCTCGAAACAAATGTTCAGATGCCAACGAGTGACGTTAGGATTTCTGTCACTAATGCATCCACAATATGGTCACACCACAGAACGATTTCAGTGTTTGGCTTAAAAAAATCTTTCTAACTTTTGCAACGCTATGCCCTTTCATGTGATTTTTTTTTTTTTTTTTTGTCTTTGTGGCGTAGGTGAAAGCCTTTGCGGGACGCCGCTCACCACGTCGGCCAGGATCTCGGCTCTGAACATCGTCGGGGAGCTGCTGAGGAAAGTCGGGGTGAGAACCTCCCAACGACCACGCTGTGGGATCAGCTGCCGACTCGTCATGTGACGCCTCGGGCTGTTCCCGGGTTTATTCATTAAACAGCAGCATCTCGAGCCATGGTTCGGCGGCGGCGTCTCATGATTCACGCCAGGCTTCGTTTAGGAGCAAAAACAAAGAGTCTGCTATGTCTGACTCGACTTGAGCTCGAACCAGGCCATAAATGTTCATATCAGTCAGCAACGATAATTTCCACGATGAACGTCAGCTCGGGAAATGATTTTGGTTCTGAGCGAAAGCTGAAGAAATCAGATGGATTTGTGGTTTTAGATCCGAAGTAAGAGGTTTAAAAAAGATCTGAAGTACGGTGTGAAACGGGGAACGTGATGAAAAAAGAAAAAGATACTAACATGATGCATGCTAAAGACAAAAAATGATTCAAAATAATGATAAATTCATAAGATCCAAAGACAAACCAGCATTAAATATCCACCACGTCAGCAGAGACCCGGCAGCCCCCGAACCCGCCGACGTTCACATCATGACGAGAAGCTTCTGTCACAGTCGAGGAATCGCCTCCGTCCACATCAGGCGACGTAAACGTGCACCGGAAAAAGCTACGTAGCAGCGGTTTTGAAATGAGGGTTTTTTTTTTCCTGCTAGAACCTGGAGTCGCGGCTGGCGTCGTGTCGGGAATACGTCCAGGAGCAGACGGCGAGCAGACGAGGACACGTCGGAGGGTCGGGAACCGTGACAACGGCGCCGACCGCGACGGAGAATCATCCAACAAACGGCATCTGCAACAGAGGGTGAGACTGAAAACACCTTAAAAACACCTTGAAAACCCCTGGAAACTCTGCCGCGTTGACGTTACTGGACAAATGTGAACATGTGGGAGGGATGTGAAGTCAAACGCCGACATCGTAGAACAAACGCAGCCCGTCACACCCTGTGTGAATGTTTTTGTTTTCATGTGTCTTCAACCGGGTTTGTTCATTGACACCAATGAGGAAGTAACTTTCAGTTGTAATTCCACTCTTTGGCCACTGGGGAACCCATCGTCTGACTCCCAACAAGCTTTTTTCCTATGATTAATATATACAGACTGTGGTTAATATATATACAGACTATAGTCTTACCACGAGTCCGTGGTTTTTGTCTTTTGCATGTCATTATCTTTTTGTTGTGTTACATACTTTTATTTCATCTTTTTATGCCTGGTTTCATTTTGTTGCATCACCAACAGACTAAATTGCATCGTAATTAAAGTTTTCGTGTCACTCGACGCGGGACCGTGGTTTTTTTTTTTTTTGGATTATGTCCAACCCACACAAACCAGCCCTTGTCTGAAAATGTGTTTGATGGTTTTTTTTCAGGTTGGTGAAAAGGTTGGATTTCGGAACCGGCTCCAAACTGCTGCTGTGAGAAGCCACCGCTGTGTTCAGACTGACGTCCGACCGGTACCGGTTCTGTACACGAGTGTCACGGCTTCACGACACGCACGACCGGACGTCGAAGCCTGTTCCAGTCGGACTCATGTGTTTGTTTGTTTTTAACCGGACTTGTTCGTCTGCACTCGCACTTGGCTTCAACTAACCGTTCGTTTCACCTTCTGAGTTCGATGAGTTTTTTTTGATTTTGTTTTGATTCTGGTCCCGTGGACAGAATTTCCGACACGGACCGACCTCACGAAGACACTGGAAACTGAAGATGGTTTGAACTGAAGGGAAGATTTTAGAAAAAAAAACCTCAGATGTGTTTAAAAAAAAAAAAATGGAGAGAAAATAAGTTTAGGAGGTGGATCCTTCCTGGAGGCTCCACGGACCCTCGACTGGTGCCCGGGTCAAATCGACCCTTTGTCATATATGTGTGAAGAGAAGCTGTGTGGTGGAAACATGAGGGAGTAGACTCAGTACTGCAGTAAAAGGAAGTAGAAGTACTCATAAATAAAAGTACTTGAGGTAGTGAGTAACTTCATATCACAGAACAGATTCATTTCAACCTTTTTTTTTTTGCTCAGTTTCTTCATCATATTCTTTTTTTTTTTTAACTTATTTTTTGGTTCATTTTGTTGGTTATTTTTGTTCAGTATGAAGATAATTTTTGTTCCTTTTTTTTCCCCCCCAAGTGTCACATTTTGTCTTTTACAAATGTATGACAAAGGGTCAATTTGACCCAAACACCACACGAGGGTTAAAACGCATCATAAAATGTATGACTTTGATTGTATGTTTGAAACTGAAGCTGCTGGGAATCGAGGGTTTAACAGGTAGAGACGGGTTTGGTTCTGGACCCGATGAACCGGATCTGGTTTTAGAGAAATGACTGTCGAACCGTCGCACGTTTGTAGCTGAACCTTCCTGAGCAGATGGGTTTTACTGAAGACGGTGGCGCCAACGGTGAAGCTTACGTTATGACTTTTGATTTAAAAAAAAAAAAAAAAAAAAACCTACAAGCTCATCTCGCATCCGAGTCCGTTCATGATGTGAAAAACGCAAAAAAAGATGAAAATGACATAAGAGACCACTCGAAAATATCTAAAACTGTAAAGACAAAAGATGGAATATGATAATTATGACTCGTTAGATGTGATAAAAACATGGGAGTTTTTCAAAAAAACCAATGAAACAACATACGACCAGTTACGCAAAAAATGACAAGTGAGCTAAAAGATTTAAAAAAGACATAAAAGACGCAAAGGCAGAAGTGATGTGAAGGATGCGAAATGACAAAGGATCCACAAAGACAAAAATGACGTCGAATACAAGTGACAAAAAGATGCGAGACAGAACTCTGTGGGGGGAAAAAAAAAATGCAAAAATGACATAAAAGATGTAGAGGCAGAAGTGATGTAAAAGATGCAAAATGACGGAAAATGCACAAAGACAAAAATGACAAAAGATGCAATAGGACAAAACTGACATAACAGACGCATGAACAAAAAGCACAAAAGACGCAAAAGTGATGAAAAAAATACAAACGATGTCAAAGTTGCAAAAATGACGTGAAAAAGAAAAAAGTAAGATGCTATAATTACAAGAAAGACAAAAGTGACGATGTAAAAGATGCAAACACGATGTCAAAGAAAAATGTTGATCACAATAAATCGTCATTATTGAAACTGCAGTTTATTACTGAACAAAATAAACATGATCTTTTCGTACGAAGTCGACTCGGTGGAATCACGTCCCACTCGCACGCTTATAAAAAACCTAATCGATAAACCATGTTTACGAGACGAGATGATCCACGTTTATGTCATTCTTGTGAAAGTTATCGTCACAATGAGGAAACATCAGATTTTTTTTCCATTTAAATGATTCTCAAAGAAAACAGACGAGGCACTAAAAGTCATATTTGTCACGATACGAGACACGGAGTCGGATTAATGGCTCGCGTTTACGTCTGATCGTATCCCGACGCCGGACGCGTCTCGTCGTGTTGGACTTTATTCATTTAATGGAAAAGTAAAACACTTTGGATTTGATTCTTTGCATCGTTGCGTCGCGTCCCTGTGGTTTAATCGGTCGCCGTTGACGATTAACGATCAGGTTTTTAATCGCACTCTGGATTTTTCTGAGACTCTTTTTGAGGTTTTAAGGCATGTTTTGTGAGCATTGAAGTGGATTAAAATGTGACGGTGAAACATTTGTCCAGTTTAGAAATAGAACTAATGAACCTAACATTGAATGTGTCCAGTGTTAAGACAAAAGGGCAAATGAATGGATTATTGTGAAATAAATAAACAAAAGACTCGACTTCTGTGTGTGTTTTTAAAGTCCTACTGTGAACGTGGACGCTACGGCTGTGACACCATTAAACATTTTAATCCGATTAATCGGATTAAAATTAATCGACCCTCACCCAGGAAGCTCGGGTCGTCTTCAGGTCGTCACGTGACCCAACGATCGTTTCCTCCATGATGTGATTGAACCAAATGTAATTTTCTTAAATGAATTTGATCGTCATTGTTTGATTCTTTGACCATGAAAACCTACGTTTATCATCTGGAATCACATACATGTCATTATTGGTTCAATAGTTATAAATATTTCCATAATGGTGTTTTTTCTTCCAGATCGAGCTCGGGTCGTGACCTTTATGGCCTAAAGAGCCACTTATGAACAGAAAGGCGAAAAAAAATGTGCTGCAAAAATACCTGATGCAAATTTTAGCTGGTTTTATGTTAAATGGGTAGATTTTCTTCATTTTTGTGGATTATTTTATTAATGTTTATTCATTTTGTTGATTAATGTGTATTTTTATTAATTTCTTTACCATTTCTGTAAATGTGGTTCATAACTTGATTCATTTTTCAAACGATTTTTACTCGTTAATATGTTCAGTTTTGTGTGGATTTTTTTTTTTAATGTCGCTTGTGTTTTGTCTTGTTTTCCTTCATTTAATTCACTATGTTAACTTCTTTGTCCATTTTGTCAATTAGTGTTTTTAAATTTAGTCATTTTGTAAAATTTTGTTCACTTTCATTTCTTTAATTTTTTGTCTTAATCTTGTTCGTTTTCTTGTGTTGGTTCTTTTTCTGTATTATTGTTTAATTTTTTTTCGTTTTAAAATCTCGTTCCTTCTCTTCATTTTTTGTGGACGATTTTCTTCCACTTTGTCTCGTTTCCGATCATGTTTCTTTAATGTTTTTTTTTTTTTGTGGCTAAATTCTCTGGTTGTTACTTATGACGTTAACAAAGACGAGTGATGAACTTTGGCCTGGGGTGTGTCCAAACTTTTGACTCGGACTGGTTTGTGACAAACGACGCTTCAAGCCTCATCCACATGTTTTAGACGTGGATTAAACGTCGACTCGGACTCATCTGATGCAAACAGTTAAAATCTCTTTTTTTTTTTTTTACATTTGTGGCAAAAACGAATAAAACCAAAAAAATTACAAAACAAAAAATATTTTTATGAAAAGCAAACAAAGACACAGTTCTGGTTTGGAGCAGTTTATTAGCACTGGATCAACAATTCAAATGTAAATGTGTCAGACGATGCATAATATGTCAAACACCGTGGAACCAACGCTTCCGCTAACGAAGAAAAAAATCGGCCAAAATTTTGTCCCGGCTAATGGAAAAAAAATTTGCGTCCTTTTAAACCGTAGATTCTCGCGAAGGAGACGCGACGCCAGGTTTAAACCATGTTTACCGTCCGTTGTCACGGGAAACGTCCGCTCTCTCTCGGACGTGCTAATGGCGCTAACGAGGCTACAGCTGGAAAACCGGGAAGAAACCGGAGTTTCTCTGCGTGGAAAAAAACCAGAGCGACTGAGAACGAGCGGCGAGTGTAGATGGATGTGTGGCTGAAGGGGTCAGAGGTCAGGGGTCAGGGTCAGGGTCTCCCGACGCAGACCGAAAACCGTCGTCCTGCAGCCTCCGCTAACGCAACGTTAACGTCTAAGTCATTTTCAGAACTAATTTCATGCATTTTGTTTCAGATGATTAATAGGGCTGTCAAACGATTAAAAGTTTTAATCTGATTAATCATGGGGTGGATTAATTCAGATTAATCATGATTAAAACCCATTCGTTTTTCATTTTGTGGGAGTAAAAACACTCAATTTTTGTCGTTTTTCGCATTGTGTTTTTTTTTTTGGTTCACTGTGTTGCCTATTTTGCATATTTTATCTCATTTTTATTTATTTTTACTCATTTTGCCTAAATTGTATTTGTGTACGTTTTGTTCATGTTTTGGATATTTTTGGGCCACTGGATTAATTTGACTTTGAAGAAGTTGTCAGTGACGTGGGTCAAATGGACCCGAAGATTTCATCACTTTATCCTTGACATAAGAGTTATTGTGCGTTAATCCCGTTAACATTTTTAATCTAATTAATCATGCAAATAGTTTAATCTGGATTCATGCGTTACTGTTGACAGCCCTGATAATTAACATAATATCTTTCCAGATGATGATGAATAAATGTTCGCGTCCCGGTTTGTATTTATGGGATTTTTCGTGAGTCTCAGAACGGATTCATTGGTTTTGACATGTATCCGATGGAAAAAACCGGCCGGCGCGGATTAATCTCGTTACCCAGGATTAATCTCGTTACCCAGGATTAATCTCGTTACCCAGGATTCCACTGCACCAGCGTTAAAATGTGGAATGAATTCACAAACATGAAGAACGTTCAGAACCAAAACTGCATCACGTTAAAATCTGAAACGAGGCCACGTCCCAAGATTAAGTGAAATCATTTAAAGATGCCTTAAATTAAGTTAAATAAATATAAATGGCTCATGATGGCTGTTGTGTTTAAATTAAGGGTTTTTAAAAAATATATATTTCTGTTGCATCCTGTGTGACTATGTTATTGTTAAATGTTTCCCATCTTCATGTGTTTAACATATGTCTTTAAAATCAGTTTCTATTCAGCTTTTTTTCCCAAATATGACAATAAGCCAATAATGGAAGAAAAAACGGGGCATGTGTTGTTAGTTTTTATTTCATGTTGAAATTCAAATCTATAAAGTCCTTCGTTTCCCTCTTTTTTTTGTTTTTTTTTTTAACTTTCTAAGGCATCAAGTCACATCTTGAATTGAACCTGTAAACTGTTCAGTGTTTATAATTTTTGTAATTTGGTGGAATTGCCCTTTTCATTTCAGCCGCCGTTTCCTCACAAAACACGAGGTAAAACTTAAAATCAAAACTTCAGAAACTGCAGTAATGTTGTATTTTTGCTTAATCAGTCACTCGTTGATGAATCAACGGCGTCAAATCATCACAAAGGCTCGATTTGTGAACTAATTCTTTGATTTTGACTCATTTTTGCAGCCGATCTCAGAACAAAGGACACTTTATTAGCTTTATTTTACAGCTGTTCAATGTCTTGTTGACATAAATATCTAAGCAGCCAATCACGCGGTGCGTTTAGTCACGTATACGAGTCCTGACGATCCGCTGACCTTCATCAGAACCGAGACCATCGAGGACGTAAGTGACCGAATTCGCAACCTTCTCCGAGGTTTACGGAGAATAGTCTGAAGAAGAGAAAATATCCAGTGAGCAACAGTTCTCTGATCACATGACCTTGTTGAGGCCAGAGGTGAAAGGTCAGACTGGTCGGACGATGGAGTTTAACTTTCCTTTGTGAGCCACTGGTCGAAATGACTCCATTTTTATTTGGGATTTGGGGGAAATTTGGAATTTCATTTTACTTAACGCTCGTGTCGTGTTTGGGTCAAATTGACCCTTTGTCATATATTTGTAAAGAGAAAATGTGTCAAGTGGGAAAAAAAGATACAAAATCATCACCAAAACGAACAAAATACTTAGAAATGAAAACAATGAACAACATTGAAAGAAAAAAAAAGATGAAAATTCTTTATGCTGAACAAAAATAACCAAGAAAATGAGCAAAATTATTCAGAAAATGAAACAAAATAATCAATATCAACAAAAATAAACAAAAACTATCCACGAAATGAACAAAGAACAAGTTGAACAAAAATAACCAAGAAAATGAACAAATGTGAAGGAAAAATGAACTTTATGTGTGACACGACAAAGGGTCAATTTGACCCAAACACCACACAAGGGTTAAACACATAAATATAAATAGTCAAATCAGAGAAAACGATCCATTTTACAGTCGTCTCAATTTTTTTTTCCAGAGCTGTACATTTAGATTTTTTTTTTTCAACAAAAGCATCAAATTATCGGAACAATTTTGACGTTTTCTGTCAATCAGTTGTTTATTTCCTTCAAATCGGTGACGATGGACGATGAAATGGGGACGAATTATGTTTATTGTGACATTTTGTATTTTATCATGTAAACCATGTTCATCTTATTTCGATTTAATCTCATGAAAGCCTTGTTTTTAATTCACTGCTTTTGTCTTTTTGCAACTTTGCCATAATTTCTACATTTGTTTTGCACCCGTTTCATCCTCATCTTTTTTTACATCTTTTTTCATATTTTATGTCATTCTTGCCTTGTTTTCAACTTTGCTTTTTCTATATTTTCGTCCTTTTTTCAACGGCTTTTATGTCATTTGATGATGTCCTGTCTTTTATGTTTTTTATGTCTTTAATTACAAATCGACTAAAGCCATAAATAATCATCACTGACTCAGACCCAAACCAGACTTTAACCCTCATGTGGTGTTTGGGTCAAATTGACCCTTTGTCATATATTTGTAAAGAGAAAATGTGTCATGTGGGAAGAAAAGGAACAAAATCATCACCGAAACAAAATACTTAAAAATGAAAACAATGAACATTGAAGAAAAAAAAGGATGAAAATGATCTTCATACTGAACAAAAATAACCAAGAAAATGAGCAAAATTATTCAGAAAA
>JAQQAE010017292.1:0-11515 GCA_029823295.1 Pseudamia nigra
TTTGGTGATGAGCAGTGTTGTTTTTGCACCAAATATACCTTTTAGAATTATGGCCAAAAAGTTCAACCTTGGTTTCACTGGACCATAACACGTTTTTCCACATGCGCTTGGGAGATTTCAAATGAATTTTGTAAAATGAAGCCGGGCTTAGATGTTTTTCTTCGTAAATGAAAGCTTCCGTCTTGCCAAACTACCCCATAGCCCAAACATATAAAGAAGACAGGAGATTGTTATCACATGTACTACACAGACAGTACTTGCCAGAAATTGCTGCAGCTCCTTCAATGTTGCTGTCGGCCTCTTGACACCCTCCCTGACCAGTTTTCTTCTTGTCTTATCATCAATTTTGGACGGACATCCTGTTCTTGGTAATGTCACTGTTGTGCCATATTTTCTCCACTTGATGATGACTGTCTTCACTGTGTTACATGGTATATTTAATTCCTTGGAAATTCTTTTGTACCCTTCATGCGACTGATGTCTTCGAACAATGATGCATTGGAAGCTCTCTGTGGACCGTGGCTTCTGCTGGAAGATGTGGCTACAATAATGTCAGGAAAAGCCTACTACAACAGCTGAACTTTATTTGGCTTTAATCAAAGGCACTTCAAATGGTGGCAGGTATGTGCTGACTCCAATTTAACATGAGTTTGAATGTAACTGGTTAAATTCCAACACAGCCACATCTCCAGTTATAAGAGGGTGTGCACACTTGTGCAACCTCATTATCGCAGTTGTTTATTTTTACTTCACCTCGGTGAAAGATTTCAGTTTGTTTTTCAATTGCGTTGTAAAGGTTGTAGGTCACATTAAAGGTGGAAAAAGTTGTGAGATTATTTATCTTGGTGTCAATTTTTTACATCACAAAAACCTGGCATTTGAACAGGAGTGTGTAGACTTTTTATATCCACTGTATGTATAACCGTGAAGCATCCTGTACTGCTCTACCAGATAGATGTGGACCCTCCCCCTGAACAATCCCACTCATTAGAGATGTCTTCATAGTGTCATACAGTAATATAAATGCCATCCTCACTACACATTAATATTCCCCAGTTTCTCAGTCTGAGAAAGAAATAAAAGCGGATTAAATTGGAAATGTATATTCCACACTATTTGAAGCAGAGACAGAAAAACTGAGACCCTGGTTGCGTGCTGTGAGCTGGGGTGAAGTCGTACCAGTAGTGACCTGGGTAAACCCTGTGGGACGGTGCGGAAGTAGTTCCTCCCCAGTCTGAGGTAGGAGAGCTGGATGAGTGGACTGAAGGCCTGGGGAGCAACATTCCCCTCACTCAGCAAATTCCCCTCTAACTCCAGAATCACCAGACTGCTCAGATCTGACGACAGAAAGATAAAAGAGCTGCGAATATGTTCAAGCAATAAAAATCCAGCTTTACAGAACACATGGTGTAGTCATTTACATCATTACAGCATCAGTCTAGATTTGATATGGCGCTGTTGGTTGTCACCATGGTGACCTGTTGACGTTTAAGGTCTAGTTATGAGTTTTATTTTATGCAGGTACTATGGAAGATGTGTATAAGTGATTATGGATGCTATTCCTTATGCATTGCTTTGAGTCTGAGACACATTTCCACACAGACACCATGCTGACCAAAGCAGCAGTGTAGCAGTGCATTGTGGGAATCTAGGGCAGCACCTTGAAAGGAGTTTTTGTCGATGCCTTGCAGCCTGTTCTCATTGATCTTCAGCTCCTGAAGGGTTGGGGGGAGGTCAGAGGGCACAGCCTCCAGAAGGTTCCCATCCAAGTAAAGACGCCTCAGCATCATCAGACCCTGACACAACATCATTCATTCAGCATTGTTATCATTACACTGTGACACGGGAAGGCTGTGCTTTTATTGTGAAGGGCTGCAGTGTGTATTACTCTGAAGGCTTTTGCGTCGATGCCTGCAGAGGTCAGTCTGTTCTTCTTCAGGTTGATCCATTCCAGGTTCAGGATGCCGTTAAAGGCTTCGGCTGGGATGCTGCTGATGTTGTTACCTGTATGTGAGAACACAGTGAGTCAGTGGAACGTGAAGAACACAACATAAAACCTGCTGAAATCACATTGAACTTCAGCCCCATCATCTCTGCTACAGTGTGTCACTGTTTCCACTGCATTCATTTTGAGGTAGTGGTCTGCCACTGACCCCCAGAATGTAATGAGTCACTGTAACTATCAGTAGGGTCAAGACAAGAGCAGCACTGTAATTACACTGACCTGAACAGGAGAGAGGGGCTTCACACATTGTTTACTCATTTTCTAGATTTTGTTTATTGATTATTTCTTGTTATTTGTATTGGTGCTGTTACTAGCGGCGACTCACCCTCCAGACTTAGAGATTTGAGTTCAGGGATGGTCAGAGGAGGGAAGTGGTTGAGTTTGGCATTTTCACATGTCACCGTGACATCTGAGATGTCACATCCTGGTGGCAGTAGCTCCTCCCTCTGCCCCTCCTCCTCTGTCTCCTCCGGGGGCTCCTCTTCTGTGGCAGTGGGAGGTTTTGGAATGGGGGCGGGAAGGAGGTCGGATTCGTCTGGATGTCTTTCTTTTGGGAGCATCTGAAATACATCTCCCCGGAGCCACTCCTCCTCTTCCTCCTCCTCTTCCTCCCGTAGCTCCTCCTTCAGCCTCTCCTCCAGCTGCCTCCTCTCCTCCTCCAGCCTCCTCCGTTCCTTCTCCTCCTCCTGTCTCTCCTTTCTCCTCCTAACCTCTTCCTCCCTTCTCCTCCCCTCTTCCTCCTTTCTCCTCCTGTCCTGCTCCTCTATCTGCCTTCTCCACTCTTCCTCCTCCCTTTCCGCCTGCAGCCTCAGTGCCTCCTCCTCCTCCCTCCTCTTTTCCTCAACTATTTTCCTCTGCCTCTCTTCCTGTTCCTTCCTCTGCCTCCTCCTCTTCTTCCTCGCCTCGTCCTTCTTTCTCAGACGCTCCTCTTCCCCGCGGTACTCCTCTTCCTCCCTCCACAGGATGCGCTGGATCTCCTCCTGAGTGAGCGGAGTCGTCTGGTCCCCGGGGTCATTAGGAACTGGGGAGTCACCAGAAAGGTCAAGGCTGAGGTCAGGGTCTAGGGCAGCCAATCAGAGGGCAGAAGGAGAGGCAAAGTGTGGAGAGAAGATAGGAGGAGAAACAGAGAGGGAGGAGAGGCAGAGACAAAGAGGAGAAGGAGGAGGAAAACTAAGAGAGAGCGACACAGACAGACAGACAGCTGTGTGTTAGTGTTGGAGACAGACCGAATCTACAGAGCACACGCTGCTGCTGTAGTCTGAAGCAGATCTGAAACACAGTCTGTAAAAAAACACATGCTTTAATACAGGGTGAGGGTACAGGGTATAGGGTAGGGGTACAGGGTGGATGGTGAAAGGCTGTAATGCTGTTCTACTTTAACAGACTGGGGTGTTTTACAGAGGAACTGACTGTACCCGCATGCACAGACTCTTTACCGTCACAGAAGCAATGACAGTGAATTAAACACGTTATACACATGTTATAAACACATGTGTAATTGTCCCGACATACACAAGACATTCACAACATGTGTCGCTACTCAAAATGTGCTCATCACATTTTTTCAGATCATGGTGAACAGAAACCAACATCCTGAGGCTTCAGAGAATTTCTGATTTAATTACTTACCAGATTATAGAAAAATACATGTCTGATCTTAAATGAGGACAAAAGTTAAGTATTGTTCTTGATCCAAATCTGTGACATGACCAGATGCCTTTAAGGACATGGCAATGTCTCAACATTTAGATTTATTTCAATGATTCACACATAGTGAAGCAGTTCCATAGTTTCACTTAAAAAACAAACTGACCCAGCTGAATCAGTCTCATGTGTCTCTGCTGCCTCTCATGTTGCACCATGGCATGTCCACATGTTGTGTTTCTACCTGGCTCCATGCAGATGGGGCAGCACTGCCCAGTGGGTTTGAAGGGAAAGTGGCAGTGCACTACGGGGCAGGTAATCTCATCACAGACCACCCGTCCTCCGGTGCACAGACAGGTCACACAGGGCTTCGGAGACCAGACAGCCTGGTTGTACATGGTCAGACCCCGGAACACACACTGACCATCCTTACCTGCAACGACACAATGCACTCAGAAAAACATTCAATAGCACAGACACAGACCAACTCTTCTGTGAGTTTGACGTGTACTGCTCGCTCAGCATGCCGCTGCTGCTCTCAGCATCTCTACTGTCTGCATTCAAGTTTGCCTGGTCCCCTCTCCACATTACATTTGTACCACAATTCTTAACCAATCATAGATTCTGAAGTAGCTAAAATTTCTGAGTGGTCAATCTGTTGTCCAATCAAACTGCAGGAAAACCAGATTGATTCAACACATGGTTGGGAGTACTACTTCCTGTCATGTACTTCCAAGTAATTTACGTCTGTTTCCAGAATTCAAAGATAATGGATGTATGTGACACTGTTGGTTGTAAGAGTTTCTAAATACAAGATTCACTTTTAATCAAATACATTCCAGAATCAATCAATCAATCAATCAATCAATCAATCTTAGCTAAACCTTAGCTATTGAGCGAACAGAAGCTAACAGTGGCTAATGTTACAAGCTATCAGCAGCTGAGCTAGCTACAGCTGTTATGAGCTAATCGTAGCTAATATTATGACATAGACATTAACCCTAGATCTGGCGTTGGAAATTGCGGTCTATAGGAGCGAGTGTGCCAATGGTGCCGCCATCTTGGTACGGAGTAGCGCTCCTTTTAAAGGAATCCGTCAGTCACGGTCAAGGTGTACACAGAATTAAATCACCATAGATCAGCAAATTTGAGAAGTGATTTTTAATGTCTTCATTCAATACAAAAGTCAGACTTGTATTTATGACTCAGCCACCAGTGAAATGACACAGAAAATGTAATGTCCTTCCTTTCAAAACAAACTACATGTCTACTACATGCAGAAAATAGACCAGCCATAGCTGCCATCAAAAGACCCCGACAATCTGTCAGTTGTCATAAACCCCCTAACTTTACCACCGTCATACACCCCTTAAAATCACAGGTGAGTGTGGTTGGGCCTAAAAAAGGTAAATTGAACAGCCTGCTCATATAAGTTTGGATACAAACTATAGACAGTATAGATTTAAACTACAGACAATGAAGGAACTATGCAGTACAGAGGATGTGTTGTGGAAGTTGGAACCCCTTACCAATATGGTGGCGGTGTTGACGCATGCTGAGAGGCTAAGGATGACATGTAGTGTTCATATCAATGACGTTATGGGGTAAAAGCAGCTAACGTTAAGCGCTAACAACAGGTAATGGTAGCTCCAACCTAATGTAAGTTCAATAGTTCAGTCAGACTGAGTGAAGAACAACACGACATGAAGTTATTTCGAAGCCATTTGTATCCATACCTATGTTATTAAAATACTAAATCATCACTTCCATCTACATTTTTCATTGGTAAGTGATCATTATTTTTATTATATTATTTCAGCTCTAGTTCAAGCAGCCACAGGACATTTCTCCTTGTTCCTGTTGTTTGTAATGTGCTACAATAAAGTTAAAATAATAAAACGTCCCCTCCTTGAATCTCCACCTTATCATGGTGGAGAGGTTTGTGTGCCTGAGTGATTCACCCCTCGTAGGGTCTCCCAAGACCAATTGGTCTTAGGTGACAGGTCAGACCAAAAGCGATTCAGAAGACCCTTATGACCATGCCTTCCTGTGGGCCCACCACCTGCAGGAAGGGTTGTAAGGTTCTGGTGCTGTTTGGTTTGAGTCCGTCAGTATTTTTATGCATTGAAAGCTGTGTTTATTTACGTGACTGAACATGATGATGCTCTGCCTCCATTTTGCATGTTGGTCTTTTTGTTTAGTCTGATTGAAACCAGTTGTAACGTGCAGAGCCCTGTCATCTTCATCCTCATCATCCTCAGCTGTAATTGCTGTGTGTGTCTAGTCGAGGACGAAGCCTGTAGTTTAGCATCAGAAGCAGACAAAGCAGTGATTTGTTGTGTCACCCCCCTCTCTTCCCCCCGTCCCCCACACCACCATTCAGTGACTCATGCAGACTGTGATGGAGCAGGAGACCTGGTAATGGTACGCTCTGTGGAACGGGGGGGTTTACATGCCGTCCCTTCATTGTTTCTGTCCTTTTCACCCTGTCATCTTCACCTGAAGACACATAGTTGAGAGCTTTTCTTTTTTAACTTGGTCCTGGTCTGAAATGTCTCAGGTGAATTGTAGAGCTGATCCAGCTCTGTGTGGGACTGCTCATCAAACACTAAAACAACACATCAGATCAAGTTTGACAGGTGGTTCCATTTTCCGTCTGTTTCCCAAAATTACAGGAAAACAGTTGAAGACCACAGTGAAGAAATCTGATCAAATCACTGGAGCAGTGACAGTCTGTACATTCACAGCGATTTTATGTTTTCATCGGCCATAGTGTGAATGCAACATGCTGTCGTGGGGAATAGATATTATTGTCTGGAAAAAGATAAAGTTGTATTCAGCATCAGCTCTGTGGCTTTTCTACACACAACAGGACATTTCAGAGTCAAACATCAATTGATCAATTCATTATTCTGTTAAATTAGTCACTGTCAGAAAAGTAAAGTCCTCTTATGTGGCATCTTCTCCAGTGTAGCGATAGTTAAATTAACTGAAATCAAAGAGTATTAGAGATTTCAGATTAGTAGAAGTCAACAGTGTTTTTCATTTCTGTTTTCAGTGGTGGGGTTGATGTTCTATCAGCGGGTCCATGAAGACCCTGCACGTGTGGTCACATCATCACATCATACTTTTACTTCAAACATGATATAAATACATATCCCAGTTATTTTGTGGCTCAGATTGGTTCTGCATCATCATAATATTGTGGATATGAAGCTGTATTATTACTTCATAATATTTTGGACACAGATCACATGTGTAACACGGATAGTTGTCAACATATGGTGGAAAATGTGTTTTCAACATATCTGTGGTGACCTTTACCATAATGATCCACCTCCAAAAGTGAATCATCTCCAGATATCCACCTGAGGAATGTTCACAACAAGTGTTGTGTAAATCTGCAGGTGTTCTCAAGTTCTCCTGCCGACACACACAGCAGTGAAAACAATAGCCTGCTTGCCTCTTCGCTAGTATGCAAGCTAAGTATGAAGAGCTGTGTTTGAAGTGCACTGCAGACTGTTACATGTCACACACACACACATTCTGCTGGTGAGTGGAAGCAGCTCTGTGTGTGTGCGTGTGTATTACTGCTGTCGTCTGAGATTTAAAAGTACTTTTCACATTGAATTTAAACACTGAGCTGTGTCTTAAAGTGAAGACGTTGTGACTAGTGTTGATTCCCACATGTCGTGCTGAGGTGATCATGTCACCACTGGGCATCACTGACCTGGGATGACGTTGTAGCTGGAGTGCTGTTCTGGAAGGTTCTTGTAGGACTGCAGGAGTACAGGGTTCCCTTGGTGTTGCGCAGGTCCAACCGGTCCGCTGGAACCAGGAACCAGTCTGATCTTCAGGGGTCTGGAGCGACCCTCCCTGCCACGACCATGACCTGCACAACACATTCATCACATTCACAGTTTGTATGATAAGGAGCACATGGAGACTGTAGATGACACATTCAACACGTTGTTTTTCAGATTAATTTTAATCACTGCAGTGATCAGGGTTTTTTTCTCAGAATACTGTAGCATGAGAGTGCACACCACGGCAACGGAGCGGAGAATCTCACAGAATCTTACAAGAGGAGCTGTGGCTAGGAGTGAATAACATGACACCGCAATTGGAAAAACACACATTTGGATGGTTTTTGAACCGTCTGACAGTCTATCTACTATGACTGGAATACTTTTTGGAATAATGATAGCGTTTTTGATGATCAGACACATTGTCATGTAGTGTTGTTGGGATATTTTTGTGGGGAAAAGGTCATTTTTGGAAAGTTTGCATGTTATGAAAGTAGCATTTAATGGTTACTGGTAGTAAGTGCATGGCATAAGTGTGACTTGGGGTTGAAAAAAAAATTGGTATTTCAGTAAGGGGGTACACGCTGACAGGATGACACTATGTTCCCGGGTTGATAAAAGCCTCTGGTGATAATCACGACTAGAAAGTGTAACATCTCCAACACACCGAACAGACTGGGTTCTGCCTCAGAGGTGACTTGGGCTGTTGGGGGGGATCTGGATGAGGGAGGGACGGGTCAGTATATGGAGGAAGTTAGAACCAGTCGTTGGACTCTAGCTGACACAGTGAGAAGCTACTCGTGTCATAAATAGATTTAATTCTTCCAGATGATGTGAGTTTATTCTCAAATGAGACTGTGACTCCACTGGGACAAACATTAATATTACACTACATAATATATAAATGTGACTTCATAAGCTTATTGCAACATATCACAATAAATGTCATAATCTACACTGAAGGTGGTCCAATGAAATGTGAGAATGGACTTTTATTTTGTACAGGAAATGCAGACCTACCCCTGCAGACAGAAGAGGTTTCAAATAAAACTAAAAACAGCTCTTGACATTTCACTTAAAATTCATGATTGACTGAGTTTTGGGACCAGGTGTAATGTCATGAACCAAGATATGAAGAAAGTTTATTTTATTCTATTTTATTTTGACCAAAGAACAAAAAAAACTAGGTGGATGGAGTGATTTTAATCACATTTACATCAGGCTGAAAATGACAGAAATATTCTCCTTAAGAATACATTTTTACCACAAAACTATTAAAAGTGAAGAAAAAAACAGCAAGAAAATACAGACACTGATTACAGCTGTATGTTCCATGAGAACATGACTCGTAAGAGGCAGGTTGGATCATGTGAAGGTGAATCACAGCGTCTGTGTGAACAGTCAGGGTTCGATACAATCTCTGTACTAATGAAGGATGATGTCCTGAAGAAGGCAAAAAGCTTCAATAATATGTTATGGTTAGGCTTTGAGGCTCTAACACACTGACTGTCACTGACACCTTTGGATCAATAATTTGTTGTCGGGGGAAGTGACACGTTCTCGGTTTGTACGATGCACATCCGTGTTGAGTCTTACCCTGTCCAGCCCGTTTCCTCTTCCCTCGGCGAGTTTCTCCGTCCTGGGCGCGTGCTCTGGTCCTGGCCTGGACGTTCAGGACCACTAGCAGCACCAGACTGGCCACCAGCAGCCCCCACCTCATCCCTGCAGAGCAACATACACCAGGGTCATCTCAGCCCAAAATCTGCCCCCCCCCACTGACCCCACAAACCACAGCAAAGAGAAAAGACCCCCACTCATCCAGCTCAAACAGAGCTGAGTCATATGAGCTGTAAATGTAAACATGAATCATTATTTTATTCACTGTAAAGGATTCAATAAAAGACCCTGAGAGACAAGATTAAAACCAGATGGAAAAAACACAAAAGATGTAAAAAGATGAAACTGATATAAATGAGGCAAAAAAAACAAAGACAACATGAAAGACAAAGAACAAAAGATGAAATCATAAAGCATGCAAAAAGACAAGACGGTGAATTCTCCCAGGCTTCAAATCCAATGAATAAACTCAGTAAACATAGAATGTGTCACTATAAGTATCGTTACCACATCCACCATTTGTCTAATGCACATGATGAGGAAACTGTGATTATGTAGGATGAAAAAAGTTTGTCATTATAACCTGAACATCATGTGTCAATCTGTATTTTTAAAACTACAAAAACTGTACTGAGCTGCAAAAAACAAAGGCAAACACACAAAAAGACACTGAATGAAATGAATGAGTAATAAAACACCATAGAGGATGATTCATCCTCCGTCGGACCTGCTCACCAAGGCTTTAACTGACACCACCTGAAAACTACAGCACGGATTAAAACACAAACCCGCTCATCAAACTAGTGTGAAATCAAAAAGCAAACTCAATAGAAATCAGACCTACTGAATGTGTCCAGCTCTCGTTCAGAGTGTGTGGAAGTGTGTTTACCTGCAGCTGCTGATCACACAGGAGGAGGTGTGATGCCGCTGCAGGCACTCATATAGCCGCCTGCCAGGGTCCTAATGGACGGGTACCGGGCTGCCTGTAATGACTAGGCCACCCCCTGCAGATGTCTGTCATTATTAAAGATAACACCCCCCTTTACACACTCTGCATCGTCCTCAATGACTGTCATCACGGAGCTAAAGATGAGCCCCATGAGAAGCAGCAACCCAGAACCTGACGAGCTCTGTCCAATCACACGCAGCCACCGGGTCCTCAAGGACAAAACACAATAGAGTAGAATAGAATCAAGTAGATCTTTACTGTCATGACACAACAAAATGCAACAGAATGTGGTGTGTCGTACATGAGTTAACAACAAAAGCAGTAAAAACTCATCGTGCAAACTATGAATACCATGTCCCACTGCCCCACTGCACTATGTCCCATTGCACCATGTCCCACTGCACCATGTCCCACTGTCCCATCTCCCACTGGTGCTCGGGGTTGGGACCGGGGACATTGTTATCTCTACGGAGGCAGCGAGTCGTGAAGTTGTCCTCCAGGGAGGGCTGGTGTTCTGATTCCCCGGGAGGCTTCTCTGGTTCATGTTAAGACACTAGTGTCAGTGTCTGAGTGGACGTTTACTCTAGAACTGTCCTCAAACAGTCGCACACCGTTTTTATTGACTCCCTCATGTCTTTAGCATTTCTTGTCACTTTGTTTCGTCATCATCATCGTGACGTATTCGTCCACCAGTAACAGTGTCAGACCTGTGGAACACACAGGTGATAAACTCCACCAGGTGTTGTGTGTTCAGGCTTTAGCGTTGACAAGACGATGTTCAGTCATAGGTTTAGTTTGATTTTGATTGTGCAGCTTCTTAAACATGGTGGATGCTGCAGAACCCTCAGTGAAAAGACATGAAGATTTCTGAGCCAGATTTTTTAAACACATACCATGAAAACAGTGCAACACAAGTGCATTCACTGTGTCACTGAGGATAAATGTGGACTTCGATGTTAGAATTCAGATTCAGGACAGAAGGAGTCAACTACTGTGGAGAACAGACCTCCTCTAATGTTTAAAAGGACTAAACGGATGAAAACACTGTGAAATCAGAGACCCACCCCCCACACCCTCAGCCAATAGGAAGCCAGGGTTCACCACTACACACACATACACACACACACACACACACACAGACGTGCGTTCAAACTAGAAAAAGAAAAAAAGAGGGAGGGGAGATGGAAAATATTCAGCCGTTGGGTTTCTGGATGACCAGGTTCAGACGGAGAGACGTCCAGCAGGATAAAAATAACTCAGTGTTTTAAAGGTTTACAGAACTGCATTCTAACCTGAACACAGTAGGAGTATGTAAAAGTACGAGTACTTAAATACATAAGTACACTCCAACCGTCTCTGTCTGTGAAGATTCTCAGTCATCCAGGTCATACACTCCTGATCAAAATTCTAAAACTAGTTGAAAAATTGCAAGAATGTACATTTGCACTGTTGGATCTTAACAAGGTTCTAAGTAGTGCTTCAAAATGCAAAAAG
>JAQQAE010017293.1:0-11514 GCA_029823295.1 Pseudamia nigra
TTAACAAGATTAAAAAAAACGTGACCAACTGTAATCAAAATAAGACAAACCGAACAAAATAATCTACAAAATTCCAAAAATAATCAAATTATCCACCAAATAACAATTAAAATACAAAATAAAATAGTCAAGGACAGAAACAAATAAATAAACAAATAGAAAAAAATATTTATAAAATAAGAAAAAAAGATATAAAAATTTTAAAAAGACATCAAAACCTTCCGCAAAATGACCAGAAAGAAACCGAATAAGCGAGATTTTATAATAAATAGCACAAAATGATGCAACCATGAATAAAACTGAACGTAAAATGTACAGTGTGTTTGGGGGGCTCTCCAGCTGCGGCCGTGTCCGTCCTACCTGTCCCTCCGCTGGCTGTGGACTCCACATAGCTCTCTGGAACTTTAGGAAACGCGTCCAACTCCTTCACCAGAGTCAGAGCCTTCTTCTTGGTCAGCCTCCTCATCTTGGGAGACACGCTGACGGGATTCTTTGGGCTGGTTGTGTCATGAAGTCGGCGCTTTTGTTTCCTCTAGGTCGTTTCACAGGTTTACGCCGTTTCCTGATGGGTCAGTTTTGCGCTGACGTTGAGCAACAGCAGCAACAGAGCTAACGGCTAAAGTGAGCTAAGCGAGCGGTGAGCTGCAGAGGAAATAATAACGACACAAGAGTGGGCCGTCAGAAATAACCTAAACAAGACAACAGAATACAGTTAGACCAGAGGCAGCTATTAGAAATAACAGAACAGTCTACAGAACAGTGTAGGCTGTGCTAGCTGTGTCATTTAACCACACTGTTATGGAAACATAGTTCACTTCAAACTACAGCGCCCTCATATGGTAAAAACCGTGTCACCACAGGACTGAAAACAGCAGTACAAAATAATGAAAAAAATACAAAAAAAATACTGTCAGATCAAGTCTGACATTCTTTATACATCACAGAAGCAACACCAGAAAAATGACAAAAAGGATTAAAGAATTATGGCAGGAGAAAACATACAATTAATATACATTTAACGTCCCAGTGCAATCGCAAGAATAAACACTCAGGCCATTTGAAATGTACTTGATCTGGGATTAAGCTCCATATTTAGTTTCAAAATTGACTGATGAATAAATCATTCTGACATTATTAAGTCATAGAACCCTGTATCTCCTGTTTGATGGTTAATGATGATAGTATGTTTCAATATAATTCATCACATGCTACATTCTCATGCACGTCTTAGATTCTGTGATAATGCACTGCTCCATGTAAAATTTGTCCAATCAAACCTTATGGTGCATCTGTAAATATAGGCAGCATCATGTAGTTACTGTTCAGAAATGGTCCCTGGCAGTGTTTTGTTATATATTATGTTTTTAGATGTATGTTGCATTTTACTGCTAAACATATTTAAAGTTGAGTACAACTCAACTACTTTATAATCTCAGTCTATAGTGATGTAGAGGTCACATAAATTCTGATCAGACTATTCATTCTGAAGTTACAATGAAAAAGATCAGACCTGTGTCTGTGTGGAAGTGGCCCACATCACAACTGAAAATGTTAAATTCCATGTGATTTGTGCTTTTCATGCTATCCTAAAAACAGTTGCAGATGAGTGAAAACATTTAGGCCATTTTTGCTTGCAGTGTGAACATAACCTGAGTAGAGTGCCCTAACACCACATTTGGTTAAAAAAAAAAAAAAAAAAGAGTTAGGAAAATTAGGTGTCAAATTTGCTGTGACTAAAATCTCAGAATGGAAAAAACAAGACAAACTGCAGCAAGTCAGTGTTTTGCCTGAAAATAAACTAGATAAGGTATAAACTAACACAGTGAACTAAATAATTAACTAAACAATCAAGAAAATTAACAAAAGTAAATAAAATAATGAGCAAAAAGAATAAATAAATCAAATCAAGGAGCAAAATGAGAAGGAAAATTAACAAACTAAAAACACAATGAACAATGAAAATACTATGAAAAGAAAAAAACTAAATCAATAGCAAATATGATTAAAATGATTACATCCTTTTTCACAGCTTGCAGTTACACTGTGTGCCCCTTTATCTATGCACACAGCATTTTACACTGAAATTCATCACCAGACAGCCATTCAACAGCAGTTATACTTAAGAAAGAAGCACCACAGCTCCAGTAGCTGCCACCTGTATTTTAATAAGTGATGAAAGTGAAAGGCCCTAAAACCTGTAAGAAACAAGTAAAACTAACAACACGTCCAACTACTGAGGCAGCCGAATTTGGTGAAAAGGTCCTAGTATTTGATAGCGTTGTCTGCTTAGGTTTCAAGGCAAATGATTTCTTATCATTTTGATGTGTTTTTTTTACTCAAACAGAGTAATATAGAACTGTATGGAAATTAGTAAATAAAAATGAAGCTGCAAAAAGTATGTTTTCCTTCCTGTGAATACAAAATATCCCCATACACACACTGAAGCTTCAGCTTGGAATTTCTGCCTTTGTTCTTAACTCTAACTTGAAGGATTTCCTGGCTTTGAAGACATTATCAGGAAATAAAAAGAAGCCAGGAATCCCTGCATGGTAAAAAGGTACAGTCATAGAATTACTGTAATGGTATAGCCTACTCACAAGGTTTTCTGTTTGATTAATACATTTAATTACATATACTTTAGGATTATGCATGATGAGAACAAACTATCTTGTGAAATTAGGATTGTGCTGCTTAAAGACAAGCCCTGTTATAAAACAGAGCTTTAAGATCATGCCATAGAGAAGGACCCATATATTGTAACAATTCTGATAATTTTGCCACAGTGAATGGTCTTCAACACTGCTGGAGCAGTTGATGATTTCACCAAGGTTAGCTGGGCTTAGATGAGTTTTATTAGATACAGTATTTTGGTGTTTTAATGTAGTGTAACTTTAGTTTAAAAAATCTTAGTGTTACAATATACCTAAATTTGACACTAGTGCTCCTGTTCAAATACTTGAACCACATTTGCAAAGAATCCCAGCAGATACAGTAACAATCACAGTTCTGACAATTATTGCATCCTGAAAATCAGCCTACCGGTAATAAAAAATTGACCTTAGAATGAACAGTCAAAACCAGCATAATTCTGAAATCAAAATAAACTATATTACACACATTGCAGGCTCAAGAGAGTTTGGGATTTTATTTTGTCAAACACATTTGTTGTATTTGAATGTAGGGCAAAAAACAATATGCAACAAGTTTTTTTTCCCAGTTTGGAAAAAAAATAAGAGAACATTTCATTTCATCTAACAGTGGCTTAAGTAGTTTAGACAAGTTTGTTTAGGTCAGTTGTTTCCAAACCAAAACCTCAGATCCATACACAAAGTGGGACCCTCCATTCATAAAACATGATTTGTGACACCCAAAATAAGTTAATGTTTTGCTACCATGTTATTTAACTGCAGACTGAACACCTGGCAGCTCAAAAGACACAAGTAACTGTAAGCAAATCATGTTACATGTGTCATTAACTGTGATTTAGAAGCCAAGGAGAAAATTCCTTTGAATGATTTATTGTATTCTGTGTTGGTTAAATCGTTCAGATGCATCAGCACATATTTACTGATGCAGGGTTTGAAGAATAACAACACTTTGATATAAAAACATGATGATAAATTATTCAAGGTAGGAACTCCTTTTGTGAAAACAATAGAGTAAATTTGTGTATAACAATAAAACAAGTGAGGGGTTGTAACACAACTTCAAGTATTATCTGCATTATTTTAGTGCTGTGCAGACATAGGACAAGTACACATACCAACATAAATACATTGTTTTAATGACAGTGTGTAGCCACATAAAACCTGCTCATCATGATGGTCTTCCCAACAGAATCATAATAGACCAGACAGCTGGAAAGTAGAACAGATGTATAACATCACCGGTTACATGTAAAGCTCGGGTTTAAGATCTGAAATCTTTTAACAGACACTCCACCTTATTCTGCAGGCACAGAGTCAGGACCCTCATCACGCAGCACCGCTATTTCTTGGACATCAGATGTGGGTGTGTCTGGAGGTTCTTGAGAGAGGTCTTCAGAGCACCTGCTCACAGTAGGTGAAATCACATCTGGACTTGTATCACATGACTCTGTGCTCTGTTCTGAGGTGGCCGTTGTGGTGGTTGTGGCGACGCTGGGGGGAACCGGGTCAAACTCATCATCGTCGTCCTCGAGAATGGGTGACTCTTGGATATCTGTCAAAATAGGCATTTTAAGATTTCGGTCTGACTGAGAGAGGCTGATTTATTTATGAATATGATGACGTGAAATCATAACTCACTGCTGAACGCGTCAGGGTACTGCTTTGCAATCTTCCCTTTTAGCGTTCTGGCGGAAAGACCAATAATCAGAGGTTATGTACACTATGATGAAAAATTTAGACACACCTTTCTCCTTCAGTAGTTTTTCTTTATTATTCTTATTTTCAACATTGTACATTAATACTGAAGACATCTAACCTGTGAAAGAACATGTATGGAATTATGTGGTAAACAATCCAGAACATGTTTTATATTTTAGATTGTCCGAAGTACAGTGGGACCTCATGTTACAAAAGCATCTACACATTAATTTTTCAGGTTACAAGAAAGACATTGGCCAGAATTTTGTACTGTCTTGGGAGAAAAAATAAAAATAAAAAATCAGGTCGCAAATAAGATAGTTCCTGGAAGTGAGCGCGCACGCTCTGACTTCCAGGAACTATTGGCCGACTGGAAACTTCCATGTGAACTTCACGCTGTGCATCTGTGCCTTTTTTCACCAAAAATACTGCTTTTGCTGTTTGATGACAGCTTTGCACATGTGCTTTAGAACATCAGTTGTCTTGTGCACAGAAAGGGTAAGTACAGAGTTGATCGTCCTAATAGTGCTACTACAACTACTGTACAGATCTATGTTATGGCATGTAAGTAAAGTGAAAAGACAGTCCATCAATATTTTAAGAAGGTCAATCAATCTGAAAAGTCTTACCTTGAATGTGCCTCCAGTGCAGTCACCAAAACCATCAAACAATATGATGAAACTGGCTTTCACAAGAACTGTCCCAGCTGCAGAGGGTGGGTTACCAGCCTCAGAAAATGCCAATTTGCAGCATCTCAGATAGTGTTTGATGGTTGTAGCGGCTGCATGTGGGGACATTTTAAAACTTATTGCATTTTTTTCAGATTGACCTTTGTGTGACTACATTCTGAATCTAATGAGAGAATGTCATGAGTGTGCAAAGCTGTCCAACAAGCTAAGTGTTTCTACTTTGGACAATCGAAAATATAAAACATTTTTTGGCTTGTTTACCGTTATTTGTTTACCACATTTCATTCATGTTCTTTCACAGTTTGGAAGTCTTCAGAATTAATCTGCAATGTCAAAAATAATACAATTAAAGGAAGATGCAGGAGAAGAGGTGTCAAAACTTTTGACTAATAGAGCATATTCATCTGAAGTAACACTAAAGAAAGTAAACCTCACCTTATCCTTCTAAAGATACTGTCCAAGTCTTTCTTCATTTCCACCAGGGTGCGGGTGTGGTGCAGGAAGCGCTCGTTCATCTGCTGTAGTCTCACATTGGACAGCCCGTTGAAGTTAATCAGCATCTCATTCGTTTTCTCAAAACGGTCAAGCCTAGTTCCAGAAAACAATATTCAATGACCATTTTAGATTAAACAAGTGACATGTCCAGCTATAACATAAGGTGAGAGAAAAAGGGAAAGGCCAGCCGGAGCTGACACATCTCTCAGATACTCACATGTGCCTCTGAGCCTGGATGATGGCATTCACATCCTCAGAGTTGACCATGCTCAGCATCCTGCTGCAGAACACGCCTGATGCTGTGGGCTCCACCATAATGACCACACACACAAACTATAGACGTATGTTTAAAAACCCCTTTATAAAAAGAACAAAACATACGGTAATTAGCACGTCAATGCTCACATAGTATCATTTTCTACAACAGTTTTCGACATGAATAATACGTAGCTTTGACGATGATGACTGAATATAACAGGGTGGTGTGGCTAAAACTTTAGCTAAACATTATTAATGTCATTTTACCTGCTATGGTCGCACGGTCTCTGTGTGCGTCCACGTCTGTTTATTTAAATGACACCTTTAAACCACATCTGCAACTTAAACAGACATTTATTAGATAATGTAAAACAATAACAGACAGCTCATCGGCGTTTTGCGAAGCAGTTCCGGTCATATTACGCCTTCTTCTGCTTCTTCTTTTTCTTCTACGCTGTGTAGACGCGTGTTGGCGTTTTACTGCCACCCACTGGCCACCCAAGCGCTACATCACAGGGCGCTTCGTATTCTCACATACAGTCCTGCACTACGTAGAAACTGTACACCTGCTTCTTAGACTGGTTGGTGGTTGCTATGCTGATCAAAGAAGGATTTTACTGAGTATTATGAGACTCACAAATCTGACTTAAAAAACAGCAGGTTGCACGCTATGAGGCACCATGTCGCCCTCTACCGTCAGTGATTATAGGAAACTGGAATTGGAGAAGTCGGGCGACAAACACGGTAAACCACGGGGAAGGGACACAAGTACAAACCCCTACCTCAACACGTTACTTTGCACTTAAAAGTACACGTGTGGTCAGCAAATTGTACTTTAAAGTTTCAGGGGTAGTCATTATGCAGGCAGGATTTTATCAACGTGTTATGTTATTGAAATAAGGGGCTATTAGTATATGTTAATGTATTTTTACTTTTGTATTTCATCCATTTGGAACCAATTTAAGATATTTTGTATACTGTACTGCTGGGTAGTCAGCGTAAGTGTCAGCATGTCATATTTTGTAAAATGTAACAAAAACTGTGTCAAATAGTAGTGGAGTGAAAGTTTTAATGGTTCCCTATGAACTGTAATGTGTGTGAAGTTGCATGAAACGGAAATAAAAGGAAATTGTGTCAAAATTGCAGCCAACTAGTTTGAATACTGTAGTAAATATACTTATTAATATTTTACTTATTACTTATTGTACTAAAGTTTTTTTGGCTCAGATTTGATCTTTTCTATGTTTATCTTTGCAATAAAGGGCAAACATCATCTGTGCAAGCTATTCATATTTGCTGATATAAGTAGATGTTATTTTAGTTTTCGAGCTTGGCTTTATTAAATGTTTGCATTATTTAAATTAGATTTTTTTGACATGCTTATTTTTCTATGCATTTGTTTCATTTAGCTGTTTATTTGGTGAATTAATTTATTTTTGGTTAAACACTGTTGCTTTGGGAAACTGAGCACTGGAGATGATTTTGGCAAGTACAGAGGCAGAGGACCAGGATGCGCTAGGGTGGGAATATGGTTTTTTTTTTTTTTGGTTTTTTTTTTTACCAGAGCAGGAGATGTGTTCATTCTTTTTCATGTATGCTTCTTTGAACTGACTAAATAAAGCCAAGAAAACAAAATAGTGCTGTCTGGACACTGGATTTTTCTGCCTGCGTAAACCACAACCCCATGGTGCGGCAGAGGCATTTTGATTTTGTTTAAAATTTGTTTGGAGGACAAATAGCCACTACATCATCTGTAAAATCTTATGGATTTTATGAAATTTTGACCTTCTGAAGTTAAATTTATGGAATGGAATGTCTTTATTGTCATTGTCCTGAAAACATTAAAACAAAATTTTAATAGCTCTCCTAGATGCTTTCATAACTCACACACATAAATTTAAAAAAGGTAAATGTCTGCATATGTGTGTACTTTTTAAATGTGTTCTGTGTAGCTGAAAACATGGTGACGGTGCTGGCATAAACTGGAAAAATGAGGAAATTGGGAAATGTTTCAATTTGCATTATTCTTTTTCATGCATTTTCTAATGGTAAGCTATGCAAAATAACTGCATTAGAATGAGGGAAAAGTTAATAGTTAAAATACCCAGATCGTTTTTAATTGTGTTGCTGCAGAATTTATCCACCCACTTTGTCAGAATAAAAACAATAAGATACAAACATCCAGAAAACTCACAAAATTACTTTTAATAAGGGACAAGTAAAAAAGTACATGATGTATAAAAAATACAAAACTGCTTTATCTAACTCGTAAGCTAAGTAAATGCATAGCAACAGTACATGCAAGTCTAAAGTTATGTATCCTACCGTTCTGTAACATTTTAAGCTACAAGCTAACAGGGGAAAGTACAGTTTGGTTGCAATCTATCAGTCATTTCACTCTACATGATACAGATCCAAAGTGATGATACTGAATAAGTTAGGTTGCACACAACTCAACCGAGGAGTAAATAAATACTTAACAACAATTCACAAATATTGACAACCAGTAATTCCACGCCATGTGAAGCAAAGCCTGCGCAAGAATTACATTCGATTTCTGATGTATATAAAAACCATTCTACACGTTTGCTAAAGATGTAAAGAATTCAATGTATTACAATTATAAGCAAGGATGCAGTGATACAAATAAATATAAAATAAATAAATAATGAAACGCATACAGTATAAGATCCCATGTGGCTTACCCAACCCCTTATATACATAACACACCCACTGCTCCCAACAACATCAAATGTATGAAATTTTCATATTAGTGTTCTTTTTAGAATACCTAAACATACATACAAATGACCTCGGACAAGCACATGTGTCCATAGAAAACCTGCATTGATTTGACATTGGGTGAATTTCAATGTGCTTTGGCTTTCATTTGATAAATAAAGTAATATTACGCTATATATCACAAAACATTTGTGGTATATAAGAGGCAATGGCATAGAATTTCAGATTGTAGGCTATAAAGTCTTTTACCATATACTGACCAGGAGTGACAGAGATTACTGATATTGATATTGCTGAATGACTATAGACCGATTGTGTATCTTGCTGTGGTGTTATGTGGTATTATTATGCAAAGACACTTCTATTTTTCATTTTTTTTCTTTTTTTACATACAAAAATAAGTTAGAACTTCGAAATCGATAAAAAAAAATAAAAGTAAGATTTACAGTTTATATAAGGCCATGCAATTTAGTACTCATGCATCAGATCATTAGGTCTTTTGGATGAGTGGGCTTGCCATTCATGCAAAATGCACTATGTGTTGCTGAGGCCACAATAAATATAGCTACTGTCCCTTTTTGTTCCTTAATACCAATCCAGAATTAACACTAGCACTGTCCGTAACACATTATTAAGGCTGGTGTATTTGCTGTTGAAGCTGTGAATAGGCCTTATTTCAATGGGACCCACAGATTTACACATAGAAACATTAATCTGGTCTACAAACACAAACTCTTTGACAGGAGAGGAGGTTGAAGTGACTAGACACAAACACAAGGGCTACTGTACAGGCCTGTCCTCTGTCCACGTAGTGTCATTCATTCCAAAACGAGATAAACACCAGTTCAAAGCAAAGAAAAGTAAATCTAATTCCTTTATGATAGTCATCTTTACATACAAGCTTATACTTCTGAGAATGGATTCAGTTCTATGTTTGAAATTGTGAGGGATGAATCTCAGGTAGCACCTTTTCTCTGTATGTGAGTGGATTTATTGCGTTTTGGAATAAAATCTTGTAAATGTACCGGAAAATGAGAGCTCCAGCATTGTATCTAAAGTAGATCAAAAACACCACAGACGATGGTCCATCATCAGGATGGTAAGGATATAATATACAAAAGAGACAAAGTGAAAACAAAAAGTCCATAAGTTACTATCTAAACATAATTAAACAAAAAGTTCCAATGTGTGGAGAAGAATGAAGGATTACAGCTGCTTTATGATTGAAGGCAATCTGAGGCAACTTCTTTCTGTAAGTGCTTTAGAAAAAAAAAACGCACCTCAAGATTTCTTCAGAGATGTATTCGAGGGAGACATTACCAGCCTTCCTCCGCCACCGCCACGCTCCGGGATGGAGGCGTCGTCACGGTAACGCACAGCGGAGGAGACTCTGTGTTTTCCCCGCACGTCAGCGTCTCCTTTGCTTCCTCTTCTGTCTGGGACGTTGCCCGGCTTACATCCATTCCCACCTTGCCCATGTCGACCTCCACTTCCTCCTCTTCATCCTCCTCTTCCTCGTCTTCCTCGTCGTCCTCCTGCTGCTGCTGCTGCTGACGCTGTTTCTTGCGGCAGCACGGTTTGAACAGATGGGGGTCGATGAGCACCTCGCCAAAACGGCCCTTGTAGATTATTCCACAGCACACCTTTTGCCTGGTAAAATATGATGTACAGTATGCAAATGTGTTTCTCTATGACTCAAACACATATTGAACCCTCAAGATCCAAACCAGAGGTCAATGTTTCTATGCAAACTTATATTTTCCAAAACAGACAAAATTCCCAATAGGCTGTCTACATGGCCAATCAAAAAACATTTTTTTCAATAATACTCCTATTTACATGCAGTTGTTCACATCCCAATTATAAACTGGGTTTATGCAAAGTTTTTAACAGATGACAGATGTTCCACTGTGTGAACAGCATCTCTGTTTCATGCCTTCAAACACTGTCGTGCAAGGCTCAGGTTTAGGGTATTTGTGCATCTAAAACCCTGCTCATGTCCTGACTTTTATAATGCTTTGATCTAGGCCTGTTTTCTCTCTGGGCCGAACTACAGCCTTTTCTTTGGAGCATCCATCTGCACCTAAAAGCATCTACATATGTATAGAAAATACCAGTAAAACACATTTTCCAAATTCGCTTCATACATGTCCATGTCACCTGAATAGTATGAGGATATCCCACATCAGAAAACGCTTCATTCAGAAAAGGCCTGATTCAGACTATCCAACCACAATATTCTGTTTCCATACTGACATGTGACTAATATGACCGTGTTCATGATAATAGGGGAATACTAGTGCGCATGCAAACATAGTCTCTGTAAGGACACTACTAGTTAGCTGATTATCCGTTTACAAAATGAATAAATATGCATTTAATTTTACTGAAAGCAGATTTTGAGTGTAAGCTTTAAATCTGCCTGTGTAGAAATGAAAAGGACATTGTATCATTTTAGATGTAATTATGGGCAAAGATACAAAAGAAGCAACATATTAAAGTAATCTATTACCTTTACTGTCTCAAACAATTTCTATTGTCATTTTGTAGAAAAGTTAAAAAGGTGCACTGAACGCACCACACTAATACACTTCCTTAAAGTTCGACAAAGCAGTTTAATGAGAAGTGATAGTCGAGTCTGTAATTCCAGCAGTGTAACTGCACAACAAAGTGTTTTATAAAAATAGTCATAATTTAACAGTTTTCTACAATCATTTTGGACATGTATAGGCAAGAAAGGTTGTTTAACCCTTTCAGGGACAGTGGTCACTACAGTGGACAGCTATTCACAAGTTGTTTTCTCTTATATGAATGAGTCTTAATGTCACAGTTGTGCACCAGTCACTACAGTGGACACTAGTGTGTCATGCCATACACTGCCCCCCACTCGTCAGTTTTTGTAAGTGCAAAAAAAAATTCTCTAAAACAAGATGGCCAACAGAAGTGCAGATGCGCCTTGCAGGGGAGGAATATCTGTCCATTCC